>CAUYRT010010226.1:0-101053 GCA_963574885.1 Lepilemur ruficaudatus
TGATGAAGGATATTTCCTTTTGCCCAGGAGGTAGAGGTTACAGTGTGCTCGGGCCCGGGCAAACGACTGTCAAAAAAAAAAAAAAAAAAAAAAAAAAAAAATTAAAAAAGCCAAACTATATTTTAGTCAATTTACTAATGAAATGGTATCCCTTTGATTTGTATTTCGTACTTGGACATTTTTATAAATGTTTACTAGCTTTATTATCTTTTTTGGTAAAATTTCTCCAAGTCTCAGCGACAAACTTGTAAGATGAAGTTCTGAATAAATTCAGTCATTAGCCACTCAAGTTGTATTTTTAGGCTTAACATCCTGATGCAGAAATAACTGAGATTCTACTTCTCCGCTGTAATACCATTTTGTTTCACGATGCACAATTGACTACGGTATAATATGTCTAATGTATTGATATCCTAGATCTCATTTTTTCTTTTATTGATATAAGAGTATCATCCTGGAGCTTCTTAAAGAATTAAAATATTATCTAAATATGTTCTTTGAAGATTTATATGATGATGTTTTTTTCCAAAGATAATAAAATGAAAACTAGAAAAAAATTATTCTTTACTGAAGAAAGATCTAAATACATACTATGAGGGTTTGCAGAATATTAGTGTTTATGATCAACACTTATACATGGCCCTTGAACTTTTCATATTTCTAAGACAAAGAAATTCTATAAGTATCCAGACAGGGAAAAATCACACATAAACTTAAAACAAATTAGCTATGGTGATCATCAGTACATTCACCAAATGGTGAATGGTTAACCTCTCTTCTAGATACCTAGTTAGGAATGCACTTCTTACTCTCTTGAAGATACAAGTGACCACATTTCAGACAGTGCTGTGAGGAGATGTGCTCTGATCATCTCTGGGTAGGAACTTTTAAGAGAGTGTTCATGATTCACCATGCTCCCTTCCCTTCACTGGGGGTGCTTGTGGAAAAAACATGCTGAGATAACCTCTATCACTTCTCGAGTGAATACAAGAGCAGTGCCCCTTTGTTGATCCACACTGAGCACAGAGAGCAAAAGCAACAATGAACTTCTGTTGTGTTACGCTGCTGCGCTCTGGGGTTGTTATGACTGTGTAATCTAGCCTGTTCAGATTGACAAAATAATTATACAGGGGAAAAGAAAGCCTATCCTTGGAGTTTCCCCAGAAAACATGAATGAGTAAAATCTACATACAGATGGTCCCCAACTTAGGATTTTTTGACTTAAGATGGTGCAAAAGCAATATGCCTTCAGTAGAAAGTGGTAAAATACTCTAGTGATGTTATAGAGTAGTAATAAGCTGCAGCTTGCAGTCAGCCATGGGATCATAAGGGCAAAGAACTGACCCTCTACAGTATACTATGATACCAAACCATTTTGCCCACCTTAGGCTAATGTAAGTGTTCTGAGGACGTTTAAGATAGGCTAGGCTAAGCTATGATGCTCAGTAGGTTAGGAGTATTAAAAGCAGTTTCGACTAAAGATATTTTCAACTTATGATTCCACCATAAGTAAAAGAGCATTTGTAACTCCAAAGAGGAAAAAAATTGACCCAAGAATTCAACCACCAGCCATGTTGTAAGTTATGAAAAATAATTTTTGATATATTTAAGAAATTCTAATGGTACAAAAGCATATTAGTCACATAGTGCTCTTGTAAAAATGACCCAAAATAACACTAAAGTAAAATGCAAAGAAAAACAATAATAAAAACTTAAAAATAAAGAAATAATGATTATAGAAGCTGGGCATGAAGACTGAAATTAAACAGAGTCAAAACTAATAAATTGTTGTAAATATGATTATAATAAATGTGAAAATTCTTGAAATATTAAAAAACTTCCTAGATCTAAATTCCTACTTTGTATACTTTAAACAATACTAGAAATGAATGACAATAGTAAAATCCTAATTTCCTCATCATACATAAATCAGTTAGCAATATATTGCTTTAATAAAAAAATTTTACTTCTATTCTCAATTTTAAAAGTATATTAGTTAGAAATCTAAATTTATTGCATAGAATATGTGAGAAAACATTTTACACAGCTTAATCATTTAAAATTAAATAATAGTACTTTCAAATTTTAACACCCATCCTTTGTCTTCTATATTGAATAAAGAATGTGAGAGGAAAGAAAAAGGAGAATAAAACAAGAATCACAGAAGACTTTAGCTTGCAAATGAAAATATTATGTAAGTTAGGGTTAAACAATAAACAGTGAAAAAAATAGGACAAATAGAAAGAATGAATGAGAAAACACAGATACAAAGGGACAAAGTACATGCTCAATAAATGGTAGTTTCTTTTCCCATTAGCAACCTCTAATTCTTCAAGGACAAAAGACCATGATGAAACTAACATCAGTTGAAAATTTGTCACTGGGAGGAAAAAGAAGGGAAAAGAGGTATGCCAAATGGAAAGATGCCACCCTAACTTTACAAGGCTTTTGTAAGTCTTCTGTTATTTAAAGGAAACAACAAAGCAAAATGTTAGTTACAAAATAATGAAATGGAAAACATTTTCAGTATTATAAATAAGAATTATCACATGCCTACCAAAGCAAACACCAGAAATCAACAGCTTTTACCATTGTTTTTCCTGATCCTCGGGGTCCAATAATGAGTATAGAGTTACTTTCTCCATTGATAGCAGTTCTTTTCAGCAGCTCAATTAAGTGTCTAAAATGATACAAGTAGGCCAAAATTTAAAAAATAAAGCTGGAATAATTTGCTAGGCAGTACTTTTTTAAAGCTGAATTTCAGTATACACTATTTCTCTCTTTTTTACCTCTGTGCACTTGACTCAGGCTCTAAATAGTCATACACAGAAGAAACAGTAGGCTTGCTGATTCTTGGGAAACCTCAAGTGAAAACCTAGTAAGTTTGGAATTTGGTTTTTATGATGGTAGGGGACAGTGGACAATGGTGGCAATGCTTAGGACCCTTGCATTCAGATCTCCTTTTTTACTAACTCTGCACTTTCACACCACAGCCAGCTGGTGGGTATTAAGGGGAAAGTCAGAATTCTCTTCATAATACCAGATAACAGAAACAAAGCAAGATTCAAAGTTAAAGGGCTTTCTCATTGTGGAAATATTTGTATGTACTCCAGCTTCATAATATTCAGTGTTTCTATACACAAGGCAAATTTTTTTACTCCTATAGTGTTTGTTAGCCTTATTTATGGTCAAATTTGTGTATAATAATTTTTGCAAAGCCTGGAGGGCACCTGTGAGTAGGTTCATATCAGACAAGGATAGACTTACTTGTATTGTACTTGTACTCCATATAGGTTATTGTGTGGACTCTGATGACAAAATCTTTCACGTAAAATTCTTTGTACCTGATGAGATAAAGTCAATAAAATTATTACCCATGTATTCAAAAATGATAGAAAGTACATTTATGGTAGTCAAAATTAATTTTTTTTTTTTTTGAGACAGAGTCTCATTCTGTTGCCCAGGCTAGAGTGCTGTGGCATCAGCCTAGCTCACAGCAATCTCCAATTCCTGGGCTCAAGCAATCCTACTGCCTCAGCCTCCCGAGTAGCTGGGACTACAGGCATGTGCCACCATGCCCGGCTAATTTTTTCTAGATATGTATTTTAGCTGTCCAGCTAATTTCTTTCTATTTTTTCACTAGAGACAGGGTCTCGCTCTTGCTCAGGCTGGTCTCGAACTTCTGAGCTCAAGCCATCCACCCGCCTCGGCCTCCCAGAGTGCTAGGATTATAGGCGTGAGCCACCGTGCCCAGCCTCAGAATTAGATAATAATGAATCAGTTCAACCTTCCCGAAATAGTTGTCCTCAAGAGTTCTGCCACCATTCTCGTAAGTTATAAATTAATGGTCTTTTACCTACCTCAAGTCCCATAGAAACAATGAGAATTTAGTTGTAAAGGTTTCAACAAGAGGGAGAATTACTTACTTTAGCTAAGCATGTGAATGAATGAATAATTTCACTTTGTATAACATGTCAGCCAAGGAACAAAGATAGGAGGAAATCTAATAATGCAATCTAATCTAATAATGCTCATGTTTTACATGCTCAATCTCTAGAGACCAACACATCTAAACTGGCTAAGCTCAAGTCCTACCAATCTGTACATATCATAAAATTTAGGATTTTGAGGTAAACAGTTTAAAATTTCATGTAGTTATTGAGGACCTATTAGTTTCAGAGCACAGTACTACTAAAAAGGCATGAAACATGCCTAAAAAAACACTGCAAATAAACTAAAAGAAATAATAAATTCAAGAAGCAAATTGCAAAAAAGTAGTAATTTGGCATATAAGCAAATGCTCAATTGCATGAGGACAAAACCCACATTCATCTAAGCTATAAAATAAGGAATCATTAGAACGAATTTTTAAAAATCTTTTAAGGAGCTATATTTTGAGTTCACCTTGGAAGGAGGGCCTTAGACTTAGTTGTGAAAAATTATGTCAGATAATCTAGCACAGTCTTTAAAACGACAGACCATTAAAGCCATTCCTTTTTTTTGAATCTGTAGTTAATACAGAGGTCATTCAGGGACAAAAACCTTAAGGAGCTGTCTCAAATTTGGCTCAGTGGACTGAAATAAAAACTCTCCAAAAAAATTTGCTTCTCCCAGACTGACAGCAGGGGATTAATCCTTCAAAAAGGATTCAAAAGAGACAAATCTGAATTCTCAAAACAATTATTCACTAGAGATAAAACAATCCCTACTTATCACTACAGATGAAGTGGAAAGAATATGGGGATTGGTCCCAGAAGAGCCAATTACATTAATTCAAAAAGGTTAAGTCTTTTCTAAATATTAATTTATCTATAAAATAAGTACAATAACATCTTTATAGTAGGCCTATTATCTATAATACAATATAGGTATTTTATAACTAATACCTATAAAATACTTAAATGAGCATATATACAGACTCAACTAACCATAATGTGTATTCCTCTACCTAGATGAAATCACTGGAAATTAAATGACAAACCTCAATCCTTTTCTTAAAAACAAACAAAGCAAAAACTAATTAAAGTCTACTAGAGAGACAACAACTATGTATAATATATTAGATAAAGGAAATGAAGCTGTAGTGAATAGTCAGAACGTTCACAAATCCCAAAGTGATTGGGCATGGAGGTTAAACAGTTGTATATACGTACAAAAATTAATTCAGGTATACATGGAAGATTTGTGCACATTACATATAAAGGTATGTAAATTGTACCTCAGTTAAGCATTGTTTTTGGCAACAGTTAAACATTTTCCTTCAAAAAAGTAAGGTCTTATAAAAGAATACCAATAATATTTAGTTTTGATTTAAAAAATAAATGTAGTTCATGTGAACTACAGATAAATGGACATGCCAGGGTAGAACTATCATGGCCATTCTCTACTACACTATAAGCTTCCTCAGGGAGAGACATAGAGGTATATGCACAGCACTGGGAATAAAGTGTGCACTTAAGATAATATTAAAAGTTCATTATAAAAATACTCAAAAAAACTAGGATTCTGTAAGGAAATTTCCTCAACCTGACACAGGGCATCTATGAAAAACCTACAGCTAATATCATACATAATGGTGAAAGACTGAGTGTCTTCCCCCTAAGATGAAAAACAAGACAAGAATATCTGTTCTTGTAACTCCTATTCAACATTTACTCAAGGTTCAAGCCAGGGAAATTCAGCAAGAAAAATAAATGGCATCCGGATTGGAAAGGAAAAAGTAAAACTTTCTCTATTTGCAGATAACATGATGTTTTATATAGAAAATCCTAAGGAATAAACTGCAAAATTATTAGAATAAATGAATTAAGAAAGGTTGCAAGATACAAGATCAATATACAAAAATCAATTGCATTTCTATACACTAGCAATGAACTAACCAGAATGAAAATAAGAAAACAATTCTATTTATAACAGCATCAAAAGAACAAAATACTCAGGAAAAAATTTAGCAAAAACAGTGCTAAACTTATACTCTAAAGATAGTATTTAAATAAGTTGAAATAAAAATTTGCTCATGTAAAATTGTAAAAGTTTAGTAAAACTTTAGGATAAGTAAAAGTTAGGATTCTGACTACCCAAAGCCTTAAAATGAATGAATTGCTTCATGACAGAATGGAGTGATTCTTCTTAAGTGCTAAGAGAAAAACTCAAATTAAGAAGATGACTATTTTATCTTAAGATGTCATCTTAAGATGACATTTTTTAATCTTAACAGGCCTTGATATTAATGAAAATACATACTAACCTGTGAAAGGCAGTCCGCATGAATTAAGTTGTTATTCTTTGATTTACGACTACTCATTTCAACAATTTAAAATCCCTAAAAAAAAAATTTAGCATGAATATCATAAACACTATTGGCTTAAAGAGATTATTTAAGCATTTACTATTCCAGAATCAAACTAAATGCCAGTTTTTAAATGTAAGAAAGTTCAAATTTCTCAAATTTTAAAAATCCTCAACACTTCCATTCTGTCCAAGGTCAGGCTTATTTTACTCTCTCATACCACATTTAACAGGCACATTTTTTATTGCACTCTGCCTTACTGAGTTTTGCAGATACTGCATTTTTTATAAATTGAAGCAACCCTGTGTCCAAAAAGTCTACAGGTACTATTTTTCCAATAGTATGTGTTCAACTCATGTCTGTGTCAGTATTTTTAAGCAATAAGGTACTTTTAAATTAAGGTATATAGATTTTTTTTTTACACATAATGCTATTACACACTTAATAGACTACAGTACAGTGTAAATATAACTTTTACATGCACTGTGAAATCAAAAATGTGCATTAATCACTTTATTGCAATGTTTACTTCATTACAGTGGTCTGGAACTGAATCCATTATACTTCCAAGGTCTGTCTGTATATGGTTCTTACAACTACTCCTCCCTTTCCCTTAAATCTACCTATTCCTCTTTCCTTCCTTCCTTTTTCTTTTTTTAACTTCCTTTATATAGCATATTTCTCTCATCCAACCATCCCACAGGATCATCTCTTGCAGAAAACCTTCCCTTTCTTATTCCACTCAACACACTCAAATCATCATTACAGACTAGGTTAAATGCCTCTTCTGTAAACATCCATAAGTGCTTGTATTTCTCTTCATCCATGACAAAATTGTAATAAACAAAATTGTCCTTTTAATTGCCAATGTCCCCAAACTGAGGACATTTTTACATTCTAAACATTATAGCATAATGCCCCAAAGCTAGAAATAAAGTAGTAATTGGAATGAAAAAAATACTAACGAAAAATTAATAATTTTTGTGAAATTTTCCTCAACAGTAATATACTCATATACAAATGCCTTCGACGAAAAGATCAAACTTTCTTAGCACTAATTTCCTATATTGTTACAAATGCTTTGCACTTATCGATTCATTTTGTCCTCAAAATTAGCCTACAGAATAAGTACTATTATAATCCTCCTTTAAGATCATAAGACATAGAAAGGTTAACTAACTTGACCGAATCAATATGTAAGTAGAGGAGTCAAGAGCTGAACAGAACAAAGTTATA
Source organism: Lepilemur ruficaudatus (assembly GCA_963574885.1). Classification (NCBI taxonomy): domain Eukaryota; kingdom Metazoa; phylum Chordata; class Mammalia; order Primates; family Lepilemuridae; genus Lepilemur; species Lepilemur ruficaudatus. The sequence goes on from CAUYRT010010226.1 coordinate 7,526, forward strand.
CACTTTTTAAAAACACGTATTCTGGTTTCCCCATTCTCCAAAAGGAACACAGCCCTGCTGACTCCCTGATCTTAGCTCAGAGAATGTGATTTTCAAATTTCCAATCTTCCAAACTTGTAAAACTCGAGACAAGATGACCTTGTTAATCAAATCACCAACGATTAATGTTACCATAATATGAGAGTGATGGCAACAAGGATAAATAGGAGGCCCTACTGCTTGTATCCCCAAATAGGAACAATAATTTCACAGTCATCCATGGACAAAAGTACCTTTGTGGGAGCACTGGAATTCAAGCAAGAGTCTGAGAAACCCAGGTGGACCTCAAGACCTAGGAAAGTTGTTTTCAGAGGGCAGATTGTCACCCAAGTAATAGACTTCCTGACTGTGGTCTAAGCTCCAGACCTGGAAATGGCCCTGTCCTCCCTGAGGGATCAGCTATAACCCCATATGACCTAGTTACCAGGGGCTGTAACAGTTTGAATCCTGTCTGGTCCCTAGATGGACTAGACTGTCTCCAGGGCTATGGTCTGAATAGCTGGTGCTGGGATGAGGGTCTGAATATAGCAGGCCTGTTCCTAGTTGTGCCCGGACAGGTAGTGCTTCCTCCAGGACATAGGGAGGGCTCTTGTTGAATCACTCCAACAGCAGTGATCTGTGTAGGCAATATTGACCCAGTACACAGCTGAGGGGGGCTGGAACTAAATCACAAGGCTGCTTCAGGGACTACAACAAAGGCCAAAGTTTCCAAGCCTGTCTCTGGGGTCATGGACGTCCATGTCTCCTGGTGGGTCCCTGGGTGGGGAAGCCTGCTCTCAAGTTGTACTGAGTTCAGTATAAGTTCAGCAAACCTGCCCAGAGGACTCAGACAGGGGTGTCTTCTTTGGGGTCCTTAGAATGATCTCAGACCACAGTGAGAGGGGTTGGAGCAAAGTTACAAGGTTGTTTCAGGGTCCACAGTAGAGATCAAAGACCATAGGGTAGGCCTGTCTTCTGAGACACTAGTGTACATGACTCCTGGGCTCCGTGATGAATAGTTTTGGTAGCAGGCCAATATCCTTGATGAACACAGATGTAAAAATCCTCAACAAAATAATAGCAAACCCAATTCAACAGAACATTAGATTGTTCACAATGATCAAATGGGATTCATCCTTGGGATGCAAAAATGGTTTGAAATTTGTACATCTATAAATGAGATACAATACATTAATAGAACAAAGGACAAAAACCATATAATCATCTCAACAAATAGAGAAAAAGCTTTGGACAAAATATGTTTTTATGATAAAAACTTTCAACAAATTAGGTATAGAATGAATATATTTCAATACAATAAAGGCCATTTATGACAAGTCCACAGGTATCAACATACTCAAAGGTGAAAAGTTGAAAACTTTCCCTGTAAGAAAAGGAATAAGACATGGATGCATATTCTGGCCATTTTTATTCAATACAGTACTGAAAATTTTAGCTATAAGAATTACATATAAAAAGGAATAAAAAGCACCCAAATTAGAAAGGAGAAAGTTAAATTGTCTCTGTTTGCAGATGAAATGGTCTTATTTAGGGAAAAACCGTAAAGACACCACCAAAATACTGCTAGAATAAATGAATACAGCATAGTTGCAGGATACATAAGCAACATAAAAAAATCAGTCAAGTTTCTCTATACTAATAACTACTTGAAAAAAAAGTTTTAAAAATTCAAATTACAATAGCATAAAAAAATTTAGAAATAAGTGTAACCAAAGAAGTGAAAGATCAGTATCCTGAAAATTATCAAACATTGATGAAAGAAACTGAAGACAAAAATAAATGGAAAGATATCCTGTGTTCATGGATTGGAATAATCAATATTGTTAAAATGTCCATAACTACCCAAAATGATCTATAGATTCAATGCAATTCCTATCAAAATTCTAATGACTTTTTCACAGATAAAGAAGAAAATCCTAAGATATAAACAGACCCATAAAATAGCCAAGGCAATCATGAGAAAAAAGAATAAAGCTAGAAAGGAAGTGGAGCAAGATGACCAAGTAGAGCCCTCCAGTGATTGCCACCCGACAGGAACACCAAATGAACGACTATCCATGCAAGAAAGCACCTTCATAAGAACAACAACAACAAAAATCAGATCATAGTACCTGATTTTCACATACTATCAAGGAACGACGCATTGGAAGAAGAGTAGGATAGTCTTGCCATACACCACCCTTCCCTTATCCTCTAGCTGCACTGCAAGTGGGAGGGCATCTGTGTGCTTGCCAGAGGGAGAGCAAAGTGTGGGAATTTGTACTGGAACTCAGTGCCCTATCACAGCAGAATACAACACAGGCAGATTTTTGCTGGCTCCTAGCCTTGGCAAGAGGGGGATTCTTAGCCCTAGACAGAGGAATCCAAGTTCTTACTAATTCCACAATTGACTGAATAAAGTGGCCTGAGAACTGCAATAAAATTGAAAGGCTGGCCACAAGAACCACAGTTCCTGGGCAAGCCCTGGAGCAGCCCAGTAGACTTGGAGTGCACATGACTCAGTGAGACAACTGTGGCCATCAAGGGAGTGCCTGTATCACCCCTCCCCACCAACTCCAGGTAGTGCAGCTCCAGTGGAGGCTCCTTCCACTTGGAGAGAGGAGAGGGAAAAGTACAATGAACTTTGTCTTACAACTTGGGTACCAGCTTAGCCACAGTAAAATAAAGCACCCAGCAGATTCCTGAAGCCCCCAATTCCAGGACTTCTGGACCGTATTTCTAGATGCCACCCTCCCACCCCTCGGGCAAGAAGGGAATCCACTGCTCCGTTAGGATGGAATGAGTCCCAGCAGGATTCACCACCAGCTGACTGAAGAGCCATGGGACCTTGAATAAACATCAGTGGTAGCCAGGAAGCAATCAACATGGGCCTTGGGTGAGACTCAGTACTGTACCGGCTTCAAGAGTGACCCAGTGCAGTGCCAGCTGTGGTGGCCAGGGGAGTGCTTGTGTCACCGTCCACCAACTCCAGGCAGACCAGCATTGAGAGAGGCTCCTTCTGATTGGAGAAGAAAAAGGGGAGAGAGCAAGAAACTTTGCCTGGTAACCCTGGGAATTCTCTCTGATCTTACCCAAGCCCACTAAGGCGGTTCGTCTTGGAGTCTGCAAAAGTTACAGCATTATTGGTCTTGGGGCACTTCCTATTACTGATATGACTGCAGTAACCATAGGCTTCTATCACAATACTCAATTCCCTTTGAATACTTGGAAGCCCTTCCAAAATAGGATAGGTCAAATAAGCCCAAAGTGCTAAAATTAGAATAAATGCCTAACCTTCAACGCAAAGACACTGACAAACAAACATACACAAGCATCAAGAACATCCAGGTAAACATGACCTCACTCGAAGAACAAAATAAGTCTCCGCTAGCCAATCCAGGATTGATGGACATATGTGACTTTCACAAAGAGAATTCAAAATAGCTGTCTTGAGGAAGCTCAACAAACTTCAAGATAACACAGAGACAGAATTCAGAATTCTGTCAGAGAAATTTAACAAAGAGATTGAAATAATAAAAAAGTCAAGCAGAAAATCTGGAGCTGAAAATTCAATTGACAAGCTGAAAAATGTATCAGAGTTCTCTCAACAGCAGAATTGATCAAGCAGAAGAAAGAATTAGTGAGCCTGAAGACAGGCTATCTGAAAATACACAGAGAAGAAAAAGAAAAAAAAAATAAAGCATAATTACAAGATCTAGAAGATAGTATCAAAAGAGCAAATTAAGAGTTACTGGCTTTAAAGAGGAGGCAGAAAGAGGAATCAGGGTAGAAAGCTTATTCGAAGATATAATAACAGAAATTTTCTAAACCAAGAGAAAGATATCAATATCCAGGTAGAAGAAAGTCAGAGAACACCTGCAAATAAAGGGATGAAAAAAGATATTCCATGCAACTGGAAACCAATAATGGGCAGAAGTGGCTGTACATCTATTAGATAAAATAGATTTCAAGACAAAATTGTAAAAGAGACAAAGAAAGTCATTATATACTGATAAAGGAGCCAATTCAACAAGAGGATGTAATAATTATATATGCACCCAACACTGGAGCATCCAGATATATAAAGCAAATATTAGGCCTAAAGAGAAAGACAGATCCCAATACGATAAGAGATGGAGACCTCAATATCCCACTTTCAGTACTGAACAGATAATCCAAACAGAAAATCAACAGCAAAAAAATGGGAGTTAATCTACACTATAGACCAAATGGACCTAATAAGACATTTATAGATCATTCCATCAACAGTTGCAGAGTACACATTCTTCTCTTCAGCAAATGGAACATTCTCAAGGATAGAGTATATGTTGGGCCACAAAAAAAAGTCTTAAAAAAATTCAAAAAATATATAAGTATCTTTTATGACCACAATGAAATAAAACTAGAAATCAACAAGACGAACTCTAGAAACTCTACAAATAGACAGAAATTAATATGCACCTGAACAATCACTGAGTCAATAAAGATATTAAAATAAAATTTAAAAATTCCTTGAAACAAATGAAAGTGCAAGCACAGCATAACAAAACCTATGGTATACAGCAAAAGCAGTACTAAGAAGGAAGTTTATAGCAATAAACACCATTAAAAAAGTAGAAAAACTTAACATAAGCAACCTAACAATGCACCTTGAAGAACTTAAAATGCAAGAGCACATCAAACCCAAAATTAGTAGAAAAAAGAAATAATAAAGATCAGAAGAGAAATAAATGAAACTGTGACTTAAAAAAAACACAGAAGAGTAACAAAATAAAAAGTGAGTTTTTTGAAAAGATAAACAAAATCAACAAAAATTTAGCCAGACTAATTAAGGAAAAAACACCAAAATGAATAAAAAAGATGAAAAATGAGACATTTCAACTACAGAAATTCAAAGGATCATCAGAGACTATTATGAGCAGCTACATGCCAATAAATTGGAATACCTAAAAGAAACGAATAAATTCCTGCACACATACAACCTGTTAACACTGAACCAACTATAAATCTAAAACCTTGATAGACCAATAACAAGAGTAGAAGTAGTAGTAAAAAGTCTCCCATCAAAGAAAAGTCCAGGACCTGACAACTTCACAGCTGAATTCTATCAAAATTTAAAGAAGAACCTTATAATGCCAATCCTATTTAAACTATGTCAAAAAATTGAGGAGCAGGGAATACTTCCAAACTCATTCCATGAGGCTAGTGTTACTCTGATACCAAAACCAGGTAAAGCCACAACAACAACAAAAAAGAAAACTACAATGAAGATCATAGATGCAAGAATCTTCAACAAAATACTCTAGCAAACCAAACTCAACAATACATTAAAAAGAACATTCATCGCAATTAAATGAGATTCACCCAAGGGATGCAAGGATGGTTCAACATATGCAAATCAATAAATGTGATACATGAGCTAAGCAGAATGAAGGACAAACACCATATGATCATTTTAATTGATGCCAAAAAGCATTCAACAAAATTCAACATCCTTTCATGATAAAAACTCTCAAAAACTGGATAGACAAGGAATATACCTCAACATTATAAAAGCCATACATTAGCGACCCATAGCCTTATTATACTGAATGGGGAAAAGCCTTTCCTCTAAGATCTGGAAGAAGACAAGGATGCCCACTTACATGACTGTTACTCAACATAGTACTGGAAGTCCTAGCAAGAACAATTATAATTAGACAAGGAAAAGAAATGAAGCGTAGCCAAAATGGAAAGGAAGAAGTCAAGTTATCTTTATTTGTTAAAAAAAAAATCTTATATTTAGAAAAACCTAAAGACTACACCAAATAACTGTAAGAACGAATAAAAAAATTCAGATAAAAAATCAACATGCAAAAACCAGTGGCATTTCTATACGCCAATGGCAAATGATCTGAAAAAGAACCTAAGTAAGTAATCTGATTTACTACAGCAATAAATAAAATAAAATACTGAGGAAAAATATAACCAAAAAAGGAAAAGATCTTTACAGAGAAAACTATAAACAATGATGAAAGAAATGGAAAAAGGTACAAAAAATGAAAGATATTCCAGGTCCATGGGTTGGGAGAGTCAATATTGTTAAAATGTCCATACTACATAAAGCAATCCACAGATTCAATGCAATTCCTATCAAAATATCAATGACATTCTTCACAGAAGTGGAATAAGTAATCCTAAAATTTATATGGAAACATAAAAAGTCCAGAATAACTAAGCCCTCCTGAGCAAAGAGAAGAACAAAGCTAAAGGAATCACATTACCTGACTTCAAATTATACTATAATATAAAGCTACAGTAACCCAAACAGCATGGTACTGGCATAAAAACACATGTATAATTAATAGATCAATGGAACAGAATAGAGAACTCAGGAATAAATCCACACATTTACAGCAAACTCATATTCTATAAAGGTGCCAAGAACACACATTAAGAAAAGGACAGTCTCTCTACAATAAATGGCTTGGGACAACCAGATATCCACATGCAGAAGAAAGAAACTAGACCCCTATCTCTCACCATATACAAAAACCAAATCAAAATGGATTAAAGACTTAAGTCTAAGACCAGAAACTATTAAACTACTAAAAGAAAACATTGGGGAAATATTCCAGAACATTGGTTTGGGATAAGATTTCTTGAAGAATACCTCAACAGTACAGGCAACCAAAGCAAAAATGGACAAGATCGATCACATCAAGGTAAAAAGCTTCAAAGGAGACAAAGCAACAAAGTGAAGTGACAATCCAAAGAATGGAAGAAAATATTTACAGGATTCTCATCTGACACAAGATTAACTAGAATATATAAGGGGGTCAAAGAACTCATTGAAAAAATTCTAAAAACTGACTAAAATATGGGCAAAAGATCTGAATAGACACTTCTCAAAAGAAGATATACAAATAGCCAACATGTATATGAAAAAATGCTCATCACTAATTATCAGAGAAAAGCAAATCAAAATTACAATGAGATGTCATCTCACCCCAGTTAAATGACTCTTATCCAAGACAAGCAATAATGAATGCTGGCAAGAACATAAAGGATAATCCTTGTACACTGTTGGCAAACTATAATACAAATTGCTATAGACACTAGAGAGAACAGTATGGAGGCTTCTCAAAAAACTAAAAATAGAACTACCAGATGATCAAACAATCCCAGTGCTAGGTATATATCCAAAAAAAAGGGAAATCAGTACACCAAAGAGATATCTGCATTGTCATGTTTATTGTAGTATTCATAATAAATAAGATATGGAATCAACCTAAGTGTTCACCAACAGCTGAATGGTTAAATAAAATGTGTACACATACACAATCGAGTATTCTTTAGTCATTTAAAAAAAATGAAAACCTATCATTTGCAACAACATGCATGGAACTGGAGGACATGTTACACGAAATAAGCCAGGCATAGAAAGACAAATTTTGCATGTTCTCACTCATATGTGCTAAAAGTTATAAAAACTTAACTCATGGAGATAGTAGAATGGTATTTACCAGAGGCTGGGAAAGGTAGTTGGGAGTGGAGGATAAAATGCAGATGGTTAATAGGTACAAAAATACAGTTAAGATCATTGAAGACCTAGTATTGGTAGCAAAACTAGATGACTATGGCTGATAGTAAGTCATCTTATATCTTAAAATAACTAAAAAGTGGGATTGGGATACTCCTAACAGAAAGAAATGATAAATGGTTGAGGTCATGGATACCCCAATTACTCTGATTTGATCACTATAACAAATCACATACACCCCACAAATATATACACTACTATGGACTCATCATAATTTTTAAATAATTAGAAATAAATTTAAGAAATGAAAAAAAAAAAGGAACATAGGTAGAAGCATCACACTACCTAATTTCAAAATCTAGTGTGAAGCGATGGTAATTCAAAATAGCATTGTACTGAGACAAATTCAGACATACAGAACAAAAGATAATAGGAGCCCAGTAATAAATCAACACATTTATAGTCAACTGATCTTTAACAAAGGTGCCAACAACACACAATGGGAAAAGTCTCTTCTATGAGGAAAACTAGCTATCCACATGCTGAAGAATGTAATTTGATCCTTATCTCACATGACACATAAAAATCTAACTAAAAATGGATTAAAAACTTTACACATAAAATCTGAAACTGTGAAACTACTACAAAGAAAACATAGGGGAAAAACTATTTGACATTGGCCTTAGAAAAGATTTCTGGATATGACTCTAAAGCACAGGCAACAATAATGAAAACAGACAAATGGGATTACATCAAACTAAAAAGCTTCTGCAAACCAAAACCATCAAGAGAGTTAACCTACTAAATAGGAGAAATATATGCAAATCATATATCTGATAAGTGGTCAATATTCAAAATACACATTCAGCATTTACCTGAAGAGTCAAGGAACCATGGATAGAGAATATTCTTGGGGGTGGGGGAAGAGTGCAACAGTAAAAAATAATACAAATAAAAAAATATAATATAACAGCTGTTTACATAGCATTTACATTGTATTAAGTATTATAAGTAATCTAGTGTATGAGAGAATGTGTAAATTACATGCAAATTCTATGCCAGTTTACATAAGGGACTTGAGCATCTATGGAATTAGGTATCAGAGCAGGGTCCTGGAACCAATTACCAAGGGATACCAAGAGAAGACTGTGTAAGGAACTCAAACAACAATAGCAAAGAAACAAATAACCCAATTTAAAAATGGTTAAACAACCTAAAATATTTTCACAAGCAGACACACAAATGGCCAACAAGTATATGAGAAAATGATCAACATCACTAATCATGAGGGAAGTGCAAATTAAAACTACAATGAAGTATCATCTCATACCTTAGGATGGCTATTATCAAAAAAGACAAAATATGACAAGTGTGGACAAGGTTTTGGAAAAAAGGGAACCACTGGACACTGCTGGTGGGAATGTAAATTAGTATTATACAATAATTACGGAGAACAGTATAGAGGTTCGTGAAAAAATTAAAAATAGAATTACCATATGATCTAGCAATCCCACTCTTGAGTGTGTGTATATATCCAAAGGAAATGAAATCAGTATGTTGAACAGATAGCTTCACTCCCATGTTCATTGTAGCATTATTTATTCACTATAGCCAAGATATGGAATCAACCTAAGTGTTCATCAATGGATGAATGGACAAACAAAATGTGATGTGTATTACACATACACACACACACACACACACACACACACACACACACACACATAATGGAACACTATCCAGCTATAAACAAAAAGGAAATTCTGTCATTTTCAACAACTTGGATGCATTAGGGGACATTATGTTATGTGAAACAAGCCAGGCACAGACAGGACAAATACCAGACCCCCAGCAGATGTCTGACACTGCCCATATAGGACTGAATCCTATGTTTTTCTTTTGATCTGATAACCAAGACAACCACCAAGTGACTAAGGGGCAGGTAGCATACATCGCATAGATATGCTGGACAAAGAAATGATGCATGTCCCAGGTGAGACAGAGAGGGATGCTGCTAGATTTCATCACACCGCTCAGAATGGCATGCACTTTAAAATGCAAGAATTGTTTATTTCTGAAATTTTCCACTTAATATTTCTGAATCATAGCTAACCACATTTAACTGAAACCACAGAAAGTGAAACAATGGCGAATTACAGTATGTGGAATCTAAAAAAGTTGAACTCACAGAAGCACAGAGTAGAATGGAGGTTACCAGGGGTGGAAGTGGGGTGGGTGGGTGTTGGTGATGCTGGTCAAAGGATATAAAATTTTAGTTAAACAGGAAAAATAAATTCAGTATATCTATTGTACAACATTATTATAGTTAATAACAATGTATGATATACTTGAAAATTCATGAGAGTAGACTTTAAATGTTCTAACCATAAAAAAAACATAAGTAGGTGAGGTAACAGATATATTAGCTTGATTCAGTCATTTCACAATGTACACATGTATCAAATCATGCTATCTACCATAAATATATACAATTTTTATTCAATTTAAGAAATACATTGAAAAGTATATAAGTGGCAGGGCCAGGATCTGAATCCAGACATGTTATACTCTTAACCAACTGTTACTCATTTAGCCAACTTTTTAAAAAAGGGAAGTACACATTTCAATAACTTGAAGGAATATCAGCCACTGTGGTAATATTTTATACTCATGTTTATTAATTTTATACAGTGACAATTACAAAGCCAAACCTGGTAATGCTGTCTTCTCCTTTGGAAATGTTAACAGGTCTTTAGCTGAGCCAGGTCTTGACAGCAAGTAAATCTGTGCCCCCTCACTTACTGTGTAAGCCAGGTAGCCATGGCCTAAACCACCAAAAGGCTTCTAGAATCCAAAATTGGAAACTAAAGAAAAGTGTACTGAATTGACGTCTCTTAATCTTCTTTCTTGGGAGAAAAGTGGTCTTCTCAGCTGCCTAAACTTCTAGAAGCATTTTATGTCTACAGAAGGCAACTAGCCTGAGAATCTTTACCTTAATTATTTTTTAAAGTTTTTATTTTATTCCACATAAGTTTTTTCTTATGAGTGTTTTGGAGGGAGCTTTGTCACAATATTAAATGATATCCTCAACTCTGATTTAAGATGCTTTTGACTGTCTACCAGACTACAAATTGCAAATCTATCTAAAATTGCAAGAAACCAAATTTAAAAAGGCTTTTACAATATGTCTTATTTTTTTAGAGTTACATTAGCTATTTTACAGTATTGTTGGAATTAAAAGATATTTTTACCCATTTTATAAATTAAGAAAGCATTGCTCAGAAAAGCTAAATAAAATATCTGAGGTTCTAGGGTATCTAATCTGTCCCGTTGTATCAAACATAATTCAGTAAACTATTAACAGTATTCGTTTTTCTTCATTTGGAGCCATCATCATGAAAAAAAAAAAACAACAAACACATCACTAGGGTGTCTAACTTATAAGCTATGTAAGTTTTGACCTAAATAAAATTTCAGTCCAAAGGTTATTTTAATACATCTTGCTCCTTCATGTAATGGTCAAATCTCCACTCCATAATAAAGAATATTTCAAAAGACAATTCTAATATAATAGTTGAAAATAGACAAGCTTCAGATTGGAAGAAAATATTTGCAAACCACATTATCTGACAAAGAATTTATATCTAAAGAGCCTTCAAAACTCAAGATAAAAAAAGAATGCAACAAGAAAATGGGCAAAGACATAAATAGACATTTCACCAAAAAGATACCTGGGTGGCAAATAAGCACGTAAAAAAATCTTTAATAGGGCTGCCCATTAGGAAAATGGAAATTAAAACCACAATGAGATATCACTACACACCTATGAGGGTAGCTAAAATAAAAAAAGAGAGAGAACCCAAAATGATGGTGCGCATTCAGACAAGATGGCTACTCCGAAAAGCTTCTTTCTGGCAGTTTCTTAAGAACTAAACACATACTTACCAATCAACACAGCAATTGCACTCTTCGGTTGCTGACAAATAAAAACTTACGTTGACACAAAAACTGTAACGTGTGTTCATAATGAGTATAATTTTAAGAGCCAGAACCCTGGAAACAACACATATGTCCTTCAAAGACAATGGTATTAAAGAAACTCTAGAGTATCCACATATAAAGTGGTATATAACTGATCAAAAAATCAGTAATTAATGACACAAACAACAGCCTGGATGAATCTTAAGGGCACATAGCATTCCCGAAATGACAAAACTACAGAGATGATGAACAGAGTCATGGAAGCCAGTAACTAAGACAGGACTGAAAAAGATAGGTATGACTCCGAAGACACTGCATGAAGATTTTCTTTGTAGTGACGGAACATTTGTGTGTTTTGATTGTGATGGCAGTTACGAAATCTATACATGAGATCAAATCACAGATAATTACATACATACACACAAATGAGTACAAATAAAAACTGCTGAAAACTGATAAGGTCCGTCCGCAGTCTATTATCAGTGTAAGACCAATGTGAATTTCCTGGCTTTGATATGGCACTACAGTTACTTAAGATGTTACTCTTGGGAGAAACTTGGTGAAGGATTCACAGGGCTCTATGTACTGTTTTTGTAACTTCTATGAACGTGTAATAATTTCAAAATAAGAAGCTTAAAAAAAATTCTAATTGTATAATCTTTTCAAATGCTCGATGACAAAAAAAAAGTGTCTAGCAGTAGTACAACTAAATCTTCATTAAATCCACAAATAGATTATTACCAAAGTAAACAGGTTGAATTTCTCCTGAAATCACACCAGTGGAAACCAGGCTTCCTTCCACTTCCTACTGAGCTTTCTATTCTGATTGTATTTATTGTTCTAAAATAGTAGGACTAAAAAAGTTTCAGAGAAACTGCAAGTCTGCATAAATAAGTGATTAGTCATGTCAGTATCAAATGCAAAACTAGATGACTATAATTATTTACCTGTAGAAATTTTGGTAGAACCCACTATTACTTACTCACACTACTGCAAGGAGCAGTGAATGCAGTAAATAGTAAAATGGGTAATTCCAAGGATTGTCTTACACTGATAATACTTCTTTAGCTTCTGTACTTGCAGCATCATCAATTTCCATTAGCTCCTGCTCTCAAATTATGCTTGCTACAGCTAATAATCCTAATTTTCCTTCTCAGAATTCCAAGTGACAGTCTATTCTACTGCCTAGAAAATTTTAACCCAATCTACTTCTGTCACTAGCTCTCTCTACCCTGGTTTAGATTATCATTATTTCTTGACTGGAACTAGCTTCTTTACAACTCTCCAAGTCTTGCTTTCATTCAATGATACTGTTTTCAAGCAAAACCCTTTCATTCCATCCCTGACATCCAAAATTCTAAATTCCAAATTCCCTAACATAATTTAAAAAGACGCTTCTGGATGATTAGTTTCCAGCTGAAATCACTAGCTCTTTCTCTTAATATTCTGCCTTAAACTATCAGCAGTTCTATGTACTCTGGTTCATTCTAAACCCAAATATTAGCTGAGGTACTATTTTCTGTGGGATACTTTCTGTGACATCTCTCTGTACACTCCCAACCCTCAAAGTCTGCAGGTTATGTGTCCCTCACGTGCTTTTAAGATATATGCTATCTCTTTCTGTCACAGAAATTAACACACAGTGATGCAACTCTCTGTTTACTTATTTAATTTCTTCACTGGACCACAGGCTCCTTAAAGGAAGGGATCATGAATTATACTATTATTATATCCAAATCAGCACATAAAATATTATCACACAGTTGGTTTTTAAAAAGAATATTTTCTGGGCTGGGCGCAGTGGTTCATGCCTGTAATCCTAGCACTCTGAGAGGCCAAGGCAGGAGGACTGTTTCAGGCCAGGAGTTTGAGACCAGCCTGAACATGAACAAGACCCTGTCTCTACAAAAAATAGAAAAATTAGCCGGGAATGGTGGTACACCAGGATGCTGAGGTAGGAGGATCACGTGAGCCCAGGAATTTGAGGTTGCAGTAAGCTATTATGTCACTGTATTCCATCCTGGGCAACAGAGTGAGACTCTGCCTCAAAAAAAAAAAAAAAAAAAATTTTTTTGAATGAATAAATGCTAGCTAGCAGAGGTGGTCCACAGGTAAGCTGAGATCAAAAAAAACCACAGGTAAAAATCTTTTTGAAAAAAGTAGTCTGATTAGGTTAAATTAACTGCTTAGCCCAAATTTAATAGTTTTGAATAATTACATGCCATGATCCTCAAAAAACTGCCCAGTATAAAAAGAATAAATTACAGAAATAGAACGAGTTATAAGCACAATATATGTGGTATATTATTAATCACGGCTGTCATAGCAAAGAAATTTCAAAATGGTTAAAATATACTTAATTTAAGAAATTTATTTCTTTTAAAAGAGGTGACAAGAGTAACAAAAAATGAAGTACATGGTAATTTTTATTTTTTAACAAATAATTTTTAAATCAAATTTCAAACCTTATAAAAAGCTACAAGTGTGGTGATTCCCAAGAAGGCAAATTCAATTATTTTTAGAATAAGCATATTAATTACCTCTATCTATTTATAATCCTCGATTGACAGCTCACTAATAACACATTTTTTAAAAATATTAGTAACATATTCTTTCTAGTTTGGGCTAGCATACATTTTATTTATACTGCCTTCAATTATGATTTAGAGGACTAAGAGGATTATTTCAAATCCAGGTTAAAATTACTAGTCAAAATCTACATTTATATTTGCTTTATTAATATACACAAATACTCCATCATCCTCCACATCTTGACTTAAAACTGCCCTAATTTGCAGTAATCTCCCCACTCATATCACACTTATCACACTTACATTTACTGGATTCCATTTTTGGCCTGTCTGAAAAATTTGGCAACACAGATTTAAAATCTATTATTGAGCACATAAAAAGATAGGCTTTAAAGGCTTTCATCTATGAAATTAAACCAGAAAAATCAAAAGTAAAGGAAGTGAAGATAAAAATGCCAGAATTTTTCAAGAAATTTTAAACTTTTCTTAGGAGGTCACAAAGGATGAAATGAATGAAATATGTGAGACTAGTATTTAAATCAGAACTATAAGCAAGTAGTTATACAGAATAAGACCACCTAAACATCAAATTTAAGATAGATGCAAATTTAGACAAAGCCATGGAGAGAAACAAAAGTAGAAAACTGAGTTTGCTGGTAGTATCAGTATCCTTAAGAGCTTTGTCACCATCTGGGCCTAAATTTGAGTCCTTGGTTCTGAAGTATGACCTTTGCAAATTAACCTTCCTAAGGCTCTGTTTCCTCCTTTGTAAAATTTTGAGATTAGGGTTATTGTGGGGATTAAATTAAATAGCTGATCTGACGTACAATGCTATCAAATGCCATGCATAGTGGTACAGAGTACCTTTTACAAATAATTATATTAGAAGAAGAAAGGCTAAGAACAATTAGAGGCGGCAAACAACAAAACTGAAACACAGAATCAGACCTGTGTTTTATTCAGTTTCTTTCACTGTATTTCTTTGATAGTGCAGTAAAAGATGAAGTGCTTCCAAAGGAAACTTCAACTAAGGTACCCCAGAACTATCAAGGTAGACTTCAATAGTATGCATTCACTGGGTTTCTTCAATTTAAAATAATAAAGTTTTAAAAACTGGCAATAAAAAGAAACTATAGGTAGATTCATCAGTATAGAGTTACACAGCTCCCCAAAGACCCAAAACTGTTAATGCCAATAAGCCATTTAAAACCTGGAAGTGATTCTGGCTGCCTGGCCCTATCCCGAGTTTCTGATCTAATAGGTCTGGAGTAGAGACTGACAATTTGCATTTCTAGTAAGTTTATAGATGATACTCCTGCTGCCAGTTCAGGAATCACACTTTGGGAGCTGAGAAAACGGACTTGATTATTGTACATTCCACATCAAACCTGATAAAACTAATAAGAAGCAATAGAAGATACAGAAATACATGGGTACAAACAGCATCTCCAAGCTAAGCCAAAGGTGAAAAGTATCTGAGGATCATGGTGGGAGTGGGGTGGGGAATAAGAGAATCAGAATAGGAAAGGCATCAAGAGGCCAAAGGACTTTCATCATGGCAAATAAACAAATAAACTTTGACACCCTAGAAAGGCTTCCTATTAGACAGAAAAAGAGATCACAGCTCATAGGGGAAACAAAATGCTGGAAGAGCTTCTTTCCTCCTATTACTGAAAACTAATAAAAGGTTTGTGTCCTATCATCTAATAATCCAGAAATTTCCAAAATTACACAGTTCTGAGATTCTTTTGGTTACTTGGACATTCATATAAACTGTTTAAACAAAAGAGTGAAAAATATAAAAAGAATCATTTGCCTGGATAATTTATATTTACATGTCACCTCCGGTGGAAAAGGGGAGTCCTACATTTCCTACAAAGAGCTTTTTTCAGATTTTTTGATATGTGTGTTTTAACAGTACATTAGAAATATTTTCCTACTAGTTTTTGACTCATCAATATTTCTTGGAAGAAATTAAAATGTCTACACTAAAAGAATTAAACAAAAGTAAAAACCAGTACCTAAAAAATAATTTTTAAAAAAGTTATATCAACTTAGTATCAGTCTAATACTGGTATCAAACAACATGAAAGGGATCTAATATAAAAAGCCAAAAAAGATATTCTTGACTTAACAGAGGACGGAGATTTGCTCTGATAAAGCCAGCTAAATAATGAAGCTCCCTAAAGATTACGGTCTCACAGTCCCAATTATGGGACGAAAGAGGATTGAATGGTTAAGCACTAGTGCTCTAGCACTGCTGTCAGTCTCCAACCACCGTACTAGTCCGTGGCCTGTTAAGAACCAGGCCAAACAGCAGGTGAGCGGCCGGCAGGCAAATGAAACTTCATCTGTATTTACAGCTGCTGCCCACTGGCTCCCATCACCACACAAGCTCTGCTTCTTGTCAGACTAGCAGGGGCATTACATTCTCATAGGAGCAAGAACCCTTTTATAAATTGCACATGCAAGGGATCTAGGTAGCACACTCCTTATGAGAATCTAATGCCTGATGATCTTAGGTGGAGCTGAGTGCTGGGGAGCAGCTGCAAATACCGATGATTATTAGCAGAGAGGTTTGACTGCACAATAAATGCAATGTGCTTGAATCATCCCAAAACCACCCCCTAACACTTCCTGGAAAAACTGTCTTCCATGAAACCAGTCCCTCGTGCCAAAAAGATTGGAGACTGCTGCTCTAGCACTATTAGACAGACAGTGTTAGTTAAGCCAAGTAGGTGTTAAATGGCAAAGAGCAAGTAGTATTCAGGAAGATATAAGCAATATGGATAAATGTTCATAAAAAATATCAATCCCAAGGCAAGACACTTGAACCTCTACAGACAGAAATCCTTCCTCCTTTTTCTCTTCTTTTTAGCTCCACAAATTATTATTCCGAAACGTAGAGTTGGATTTAAAAAAGAAGAAGAAAAGGATTCATGTCACAGAGCATGTCTGTAGAGTTCTTGGTAAATGCCAGTGGAATTATTTTTATAAAACTTTAGCAACTTAAGTCTGCCCTAGTCTTCCCAGTTTCTCTGAACATAGATCTCTTGAGCGGTAGATGTCACATGAGACTCTTAAAGCTGCAGTGAGGACAGAGTAGAGAGAATTACTGCTAAGAACCACAGAAGGAAAATACTTTTCTTTGCTAAAAGCTAGGTGCTTCAAACACCACCCAGAATGAGATGACTGCACTGCAAATCTATGTAGAACAGTAGAGATATAGTCTGTTAAGAGAAATAAAGCAGCAAAAAAATTTTTTAAAACTCCCCAACATTTTTTTCTCTTTTCTTTACTGTTTCGATGCTTTGGTCTTGGTTAATATATATTTAACCAACTTAATTACCTGCTTTTATTATATGTATTTCTGTGAGTACTAAAGTTGACTCTGAGCTATATATAACAACATTTATTTTCTCTGTATATTTACCACCAGGCTAAAAAGGTCCAGATCATAAATATGACTACCAGCAATTATTCTTTAAAAAAAAGAAAAAAAACTTTAAATTCAAAAACATTAAATAAACACTTATAGCCAGGTAACTAACAATGGTATTTTACTCACGCATAAATATGCACACATATAAAACTATCCAAGCCAGTATATTCATTCACACAACAGTCAAGAAAAGCACAACACTCACTGAATATTCACACACATACACCAAAAAAAAAGATATAATCTGTTTTTCAGTATGGTCTTTCTCCTGCTTCCCCCCCCCGCCCCCCCGCCAAGACAAGGTCTCGCTCTGTTGCCCAGGTTGAAGTACAGCATTGTGATCATAACTCACTGCAGTCTTGAACTCCTGGGCTCAAGCAATCCTCCCAGTTCAGCCTCCTGAGTATCTGAGACTATAGGAGCCTGCCACCACGTCCAGTTTTCAAATTTTTTTGTAGAGATTGGGGTCTGGGTATGTTACCCAGGCTGGTATTGAACTCCTGGCCTCAAGTGATCTTCCCACCTTGGCCTCCCAAAGTGGTGAGATTACAGGAATGAGCCATCATGCCCAGCCTAGATATTCTTAAATGTTCAGATCTAAGGCACTAAACTTCCTGGCTATGCTACCCAAATAGTTTATTTTAATTTAGAAGTTATCAACAGAGAACAAAAAAAGTTATCAGTAGAGAATATTAACAAGTACCCTTAAGACTTTGCTGAATGCTAATCATCATTCTTCTTACCTTCCTAATTAGACTGTAAAATTCCTAGTGACCTAGTGACCATGTAGTAGTCATATGGTAGTAGTTTGGTTATAGTCAATTCATCTATGATGGGACTGTGCTATTTATAATTCTAGCAAAGTACCTTTAATGTAGTATGTGCAACGAAGCATTTTCCTTCATAAAAGAAGATTACACACTCAGAAATTATTAAGTTTTATTTTTAAAAGGCCAAAGAAAATCAGTAAGTATTAATGAAATTTTGGACACAAAGATAGCATCAAATTATAATTAGAAACATACACAAATAATCAATTTAGTTTTTGTTTTACATCAGTTTCCTAAATGTCAACATAATCACCTGAGAGGAACTATTTTAAAATACAATTTCTGGGTCTCAGTCACTTAGCTGGGAAAATGCAGAGTGTTCCCAGAATGACTTTGCTGCAACACCAGGTCTACGAACCACTGCTCTATATACTATTGGATCAAATAATGAGTGACCATGTAGCTCTGACTTTTCTAATGACTTAGATCATTCTATTCAGTTCTGAGATATAGATAAATGTGGACACATACAGTTGACCTCTGAAAAACACAAGTTTGAACTGTATAGATCCACTCATACAGAGATATTTTTCAACAAATATGTTGGAAAATTCTTTGGACATTTGTGACAATATGAAAAAACAGAGAAACTGTATAGCCCTGCAATATCAAAGAAATTAAAAGTTATATATGCCATAAATGCATAAAATGTATGTGGATACCAGTCTATTTTATCATTTACTATCATAAAATATATACAAATCTATTATAAAAAGTTAAAATTTATCAAAACTTACATACACTAACATAGACTGTACACGGTACCATTCACAGTTGAGAGAAATGTAAACAAAGATGGAGTATTAAATCATAACTGCATAAAATTAACTGTAGTACATACTATTCTACTATAATGATTTCATAGCCACCTCCTGCTGCTATTGTGGTGAGCTGCAGTGTTGTCAGTATCCACTTAAGATGCCATGTGATATAAATCATCTCCATGTGAGCAATTTCTCTCTCTAGCAAATTGCATATAGCAGTTAAAAGTGATCTCTCATGGTTCTCACATATTTTTCATTGTGTTGAGTGTAATACTGTAAACCTCAAATACCACGAGACCCACAGAAAGCGCCACTACTGATGCCAAATATGCACCCAAGAAACAGAAATAAGTCATAGCATTACAAGAAAAAGCCGAATTGCTTGATATGTACTGCAGATCGAGGTCTGCAGCTGTGGTTGCTCACCATTTTAAGATAAATGAATCCAGCATAAGGATCATTATTAAAAAAAGGAAATCTGTGAAGCTGGTGCTGCAGCTACGCCAGCAAGCACAAAAACCTTACATGTTTTGCAAAATACCTTTCCAAGTCGTACTAAAAATGCAGCTTTTATGTGGGTAGAAGATTAGTATAAGAAAGATACACCCATAGGCTCTAATATGATTCAAAGAAAAGCAAAGTCATTAACATGAAACTTAACGCAAAAGGAAGGTGAAGGATCTAAACTGGAAAATTTAATTCCAGCAAAGGATGGTTTAATAGTTTTAGAATGAGCTTTGGCTTTAAAAAAGTCAAGATAACAGGACAAGCAGCTTCTGCCAAACAAGAGGCAGCAGACAAGTTCCCAAGCGCTATTAAGAAAATCACTGAGGAGAAAGGATATCTTCTTGAACAGTTTTTTAATATAGACAAAAGTGCCTTATTCTTGGGAAAAAAAAAATGCCACAAAGGATATTTATTAGTGAGGAAGAAAAGTGAGCACCAGGATTTAAGAAAGGAAGGGACAGACAAACTCTACTGTTTTGTGCAAATACAGTTGGCTTTATGATCAGGACTGCCTTTATATATAAGATAAAGCTGCTAACCCCTGAGCCTTGAAGGGAAAAGATAAACACCAGCTGCCAGTCTTCTGGTTGTATAACAAGGAGCCTGTACAATGAAAACCCTTTTTCTGAATTGATTCCATTGATGTTTGCCCCTAAAGTCAGGAAGTACCTTACCAGTAAGAGATTGACTTTTAAAGTTCTTTTGATAATTGACAGAGCCCCTGCCACTCAGAACTCCACGAGTTAGACAATGAAAGGGTCAAAGTGGCTTATTTGCCCTCAAATACAACATCTCAAATTCAGCCCCTACATCAGGGGATCAGAAGGAACTTTACGGCTCATTACACATGGTAGTCTATGGAAAAGATTCGTCAACACTATAGAAGAGAACCCCAGTAGAGAGAATATCACGGAAGTCTGGAAGGATTACACTATTAATGATATAACTGCTGCTATAAAGAAAGCCATGAAAGCCATCAAACCCAAAACAATAAATTCTTGCTGGAGAAAACTGTGTTCCGATGTTGTGCATGATGTCACAGGATATATAAGAGAGCCAATCAAAGAAATCATGAAGAGGTTGTGCACACGTCAAAAAAGGTAGGTGGTGAAGGGTTTCAAACTACGGGTCTTAGAGAAACTTAAGAGCTAACAGATACCACACCAGAGGAATTAACAAAAGACAACTTGATAGAGATGAGTGCTTCTAAACCAATCAGATGATGAGGAAGAAGATGTAGAAGAGGCAGCGCCAGAGAACAAACTGACATTAGACAATCCAGCAGAAGGGTTCTAAATATTCAAGATTGCTTTTGACCTCTTATATGACATGGACCCTTCATCTATTCAGGCACTGAAACTAAAGCAAATGGCTGAAGGATCAATACTATATAGAAATATTTTTATAGAAATGAAAAAGCAAAAACATCAGACAGAAATTACAATGTATTTCTGTACAGTTACACTAAGGATGCCTGCCTCACTTGTCTCTTCTTCTACCTCCTCAACCTCTTCCACCCCTAAGACAGCAAAACCAACCCTTCCTTTTCCCCCTCCTCATTAAAATATGTAACAATCAACTGATTATGTTACTGGTAAGGCTTCAGGTCAATAGTAGGCTATTAGCGATTACGTTTTGGAGGAGTCAAAAGTTATATATGGATTTTCAACTGGGGAGGGGGTTGCTACCTGTAATCCCTGCATTGTTTAGTGGTCAACTATATGGAGAAAATTCTCATTATTTCAATTCCAGAGCACTGCTATATTATACATCAGAAAGCTACTGAACATTTTAAATTTATCCCTGCACTGACGAAGGATAAAAATTACAGGAACTGTACAAATGTGTCACTGCCTTCTCTCTGAATAGCCTGGGTGCATTTCCCCATAAGAGTAATACCTCTAGAACCTACACCTTAATAAATGAAGGTATGATAAAAGATGAAATTCTGAAATATATTCATTGATCATTATTTACTATATTTAGAATTTCATACTTTTAAAAACATGTTAGCCAAAGCAGGATGACTAAAGAATTAAATTTTTAAGACTCAATCGTGTATATTCCCACTTCCCACTTTTCAACTGGAGTGGCTTATTTATCATGGTAATTCCCATTCCTATGCTTTACAAGGGCTATGTATTGCTAAATTCCAAGAATCATGAAACATGTCCTGCACTGGTCTTGAGATTTCATGTATATTTATCATAGCTCTTCTTTCTCCTGATTCCTCCCTCAGCTCCAAACCCTCACTAGGAGCCTCTACATCTACTTCACTGACTCTGCATAGTACACTGTAGACTAACTCTGTCCGGCCAACAATATTTAGGGAACTATTTGTGGAATTCTTTCCACTTCTAAGCAAAGAATCACAGAATAAATAACTGATAGTAATAACTTACTGTCTCATAATATAGTTCATTATCAGTCAGATATCAAATGTTTTCCTACTTAAAAGTTCTCCATTAGGTATATACAACCAACTTAAGTGCCTCATCTTAGCCTAGTTGGAATCACTGTCTTTCAGACTAACAGAATCCTAAGCATTGAAAGAAAGGCAACTATCCCAGGGATAGGTCTTCAAGTCAGATTTTTTTGGTTTGAAGTCTGGTCTATTTATCAAATACCTTCCGCTTGCTCACTAGTAACAGCATACAATATCTATAACAAGATTTTACTTAACTTAGAATATTACTGTCTTAAAAGAACTTAGAATTATCAAATATTACAAGGACACACATCATGAGATTTACTTTGGAATACCAAGAACTCTGATCCAAGAATAAGCTGCCCAGTAAATTACTGCTGAATTTATATAACGTATGATTCCAAGTCGAAAACAGATCATTGCTTCATCTAAATAATACTGTTGTCATAAGTCAATAAGAAGTCCTTTCATACCACATATTTTAAGCACCTGACTTGTTATTATAAGGTGTGCAAAACAGGATATAAATTTTCTGATGATATTAGGTCAGGGGGTTATAAGATTTCATGATCAAATTCCTTTGTCCCAAGAAATTAACATGACCAAACAACACATATCTGTTGTTTGGCATATCTGAGTTCAATTTCCATGTGTGTGTTTCTGTATGCATATGTGTATGGGTAACATATACACATATAAATGAAAAGACACATTTTTCACTAAAGTGAAAGACAAATTTTTATCAGACATTTCAAACGATATGAAAAATAGGTGCATTCGGAAATAGGATTAAATGTTTATATAAATTCCTCCCTTTGTTACAGGGAGTAAGACAACCAAGTTGCTCCAAGTCAATGCCAGAGCTTCTCAGTCAATTTAACCTAACATCTCTTTAGTGAGTGTTTATTTATTACAAGGCCCTGTGACAAGTACTATGGGGAAGATGAAGCAATATAAAATTTGGTCTCTATCCTCAAAAAGGTTACAATCTTTGGAATAACTGTGTGTGTGTGTGTGTTTGTGTGTGTATGTGTACACATATATACCTCCAACAGATACAGCAGTTATCAGTTTAAAACAAAGGATATACTCATGGATTTAGTAAAGAAAGAGACCTTAAAGAACATATAGTCTGTCTACTTTTTATAAATGTGGAAACTGGGCACAGAGATTTAAAAAACTTGCCAAAGACCACAAAGCTTACTTACAGCAGCAGTAGCTGTCAGGTATAGTGACTGCCAATTAGAGGTCAGTTAGTCTTAACTGGCATGAATAAAATCCTGCCAACATCAGAAGTCAACAAGATCATCACTGGGCTTTTCTTTAGGAGACACAAAACAGCAAATGCACTCTGAAAGGACATGGTTAGTATTCCAGATGTTCAAGACTGACAATCCACTTCTCTTTAAATGTCTATGTGTATAATTTGTGTATTCTGTAACATTTATATTTGATCACAAACTTATTTTTTTCTCCCTAGAAAGTAATATATGTTTAGTATGGAAACTTTGGAATTCCAAAAAAAATCATGTGGATAAAATGGAGCAAAACGGAATTGGACAATCTTTCTTTTCTCAATATCCAATAAAGCAATCAAACAAACAAAAAAAATGTTAAACAGAATTGCCCTTGCAGTAACTAAACAAATGAGGATACAGAAGTTAATATCAAAAACAAACAAAAGCCTAAAAAATTCTACAATACTTTTGCACAGTTCTCTACTTCAATTCCACTCTCAAAAGTTGTATAGGAATCAACAAAATCCCCCAAATTCTCACCAATGTGCCAATTATGGATAAAAGCAAAATGATAAAAGTCCTAACTTAATTATTAATTTTTAATCCTAAAGAAAGAATTTGTTAGGCCACCGGGCTGAAAAATGCCTACAAAGGGAAAAATAAATGCTGAACAATAATGTAACATACAAACTTCTGAGACAGAAGACTCACACCTAACAACGTCATTCACATATAAAGGTTAACAGTTATAGTCTTATCAAATAAGAATGAACTTATTCAGTAAACAGAGCAAATAAAGCTTCTGGGGGTGTGTATGTGGCGGGCAGAGTTTATAGGGAACTCAACAATGAAATCTAGCCAATTAAAACATGATCTGAAACAATTTCTCTCTCTCTCTCTCTCTCACACACACACACACACACACACACACACAGTGATGAGCTATGAATCCACTAAAATAAAAACTAAAACTAAATGTAAACAAATTTTATGTACAAAACAGGTGGTAAACATGAATCTTGACAGTGTGAAAATAATTATGCAATAAAAAATGGGGTGGATGCATGATAGTGCTAATTTCTTCATTTTTCAGAGTAGAAATACAATAAGGTCCAAAATTGAAATGTGCAGGATAAAACAAAACTACTTTTTTTAAGCTTAGATTGGGATCTTTTAGAAAATAACCTCTTGGGTTTAATAAATATCCAAAGTTTGGCAATTCCTACAATTTTTATTTGGTTAAATTCAGGAAAACTGAATGCAAGCAAAACTGCCACCAGCAGCATGCATACAACACACACACTTTTTTTTACCAAAATGGATCCTCTACATACTGCTTCAAAATATTTCTCACTTAAAAGAACATGAGTATCTTTCCACATATATATATATATATATAAATGCACACACACAGCATATTTACACATATTTCTTATTATTTTTCCTACAGCTATGTTAAGGTAAAAAAAAACAAAAATTGAAGTAGTGGATCAAACTGCTTGAGAAAAATAAGCATGTACCTCAACTAGATAATCAAAAGTATTCCAGATCAAGTGGAACAACATTTTTAAACATTTTTAGAAAATCTTTTCAAGTACAATGAAATAATCTGCCTTTTGAATGAAGAATTACAAAAAGGATAAGACTGATTGATTGACTGTTAATGGAAACTGGATATAGTCAGGCACCTTAGGCAGGCCCTACATGAATACAGTTTTCATACTGTTTCAAGTGACAGTATCAAGAAAAATTAGATGAAGTCTACATTATGAAGACGATCAGGAGCTGTAAAACTGTATACCAAAGAAAGCATTTACAAGAGAAAACAGGTGTGAATATGTTCTATTTATTTAGTTTCAAAGTTGTCTAAGTAGGTCAAACAGGCATCCAATAAGCAATTTTTCCTACCCTGCAAATCAATGGCCCCTGAGGTAGTCAGTACAAAATAAACCTCAGGGACAATCAAGTATTTCAAAACTTTTACTTATAAATACTTATCTAAGAAATAACAACTGAATTAAGCTTAACTAGTACGTAAATTGACTTATCTCCACTTGGTCCCTATATCAGCAGGTCATATCATGTCCCTAATAGCAACCTGGGAGTCCAAAGGAAAGCACTTAATAACAGGGAGGGGTTATGAGTGACAACGTCACATAATCACTGTCAACTCATTAGTAGACAATGTTGATATATGGATCCATTTGGGAGGAATTACTGAATCCAGTACACCTGCTAAACTTAAAGGTGGCACTATTTTTGAAATGAAAACGAAATAATCCAACTGCAGCTCTTTCCTGGAATGAAAAGTTGCTGCCAGTCAACAGCATGTTGCCTGGCAAATGAAAAACAAACAAAAAGATTTACTTTATCTAGAATTTTAAAATAAAAATAGGAAAGAAAACTTATATTATACAGCATTTTGGAAATGTTTCCATCACTAATTTTGTAGCTAAAAATTATATGTTACCTATAAAAATTCTCACATCTGTATACTTAAAAAGTTACATAAACAGGACTTTCTATTCTATTTACAAATATTCTTACAAAGAGTATGAGTGAGTTATATCCATTTGTTAAAAAATACAAAAACACACCACTTTCCAATCAGTCTGCAAGAACAATTCATATCAGAGAAGATGAAATTTACTAACAATTTTTATAAAAACAGCAGTAAAATTGATGGATGAGAATGAAAAATGAAAAAACATGATAATTTTAAAATGCACAAATGATTATATTATTATTTTTTAACAGCCTTTTCTTGAGGCAAAACCCTGATGTTCCAGCAGATGGGGGCATTACTTTATGAAGAGAATTCTTAGTAAATTAAAAAGAGGTTTAACGCTGCTCTTTCTAGATGGTGACTGAAGAAAATAACAAAAACAACACCATCATCACCCTCCCTTTATTAATGGAAAGTTAAAATACAAATTCTATTACTGTTTACATAGTGTCTAACTCTGCATCGTTGACATTTTTCAAAGAAGGGTAAGTATGGACAAAAGGTTAGAACTTTGCCTCTCTTCAGTTACATAAATGTTCTTGACTAGATAAACAAATAAAAACATGAGACAAAAGGTATTTTAGGAGATGTCTGTAGGTGGTTTCCATGTTTTATTATTGTTCTTTGAGATGAAACTGAGGAAAGAATATATTTAAGCTGTTTTTTCAGCCAGCCAGAATTAGTTTTCACACTCTTTCCAGCTGGAGTGTTTGTACAGAGATAAAGATTAAAATAGAGTCAAAAGAAAGGTTGCGGGGGGTGTGGGGGGGAGGACAGGGACAATATTGGAGGGGAATAGGGACAATATTGGTATAAATTCCAAATTAACAAATTAGGTGAGATGTTTTCTTCAGTTCTCCAGAGCTGAAAAGTAATTCCAAACAAAATAACATTTTTACCTACAGTGGAATAAACTGTGGCAATCACTGACAATTTTATAAAATCTTTCTTTCTCCTCATTTGTTCCCAGTGAATAGACCAGGACACAATTTACTTAAGAACACATTCAGATCAAATGAACTCAGGGTTCAATAATCTAGTTAAGTCATATGATGACATGGTATTTTCTCACTGATACTAAGAAAACTGTTTTGATAATGTCCCAATACTCAAAATTGATAAAATAATTTATAATGAAAGGCTTGCAATCCTTCAGAAAAGCCCCTCTCTCTCTCACCTCTGAGTTTTCACTAGTCTTCACTACTGCATGGCAGTGTGCGTGGAATCATACATATACATACATATACGACCACATATATATACATATGTGAATAATAAAGATATATATATGTATTTATCTTTTAGCAACTGTATTTACTTTATAAAGTGGCTATTAGAACCCTGATATTAATGAGTAAACCAATAAAGTTGTTTTCAAGAATATGGTGGGTCAGACTGGGCATGGTGGCTCATGCTTGTAATGCTAGCACTCTGGGAGGAGGTGGGCGGATCATTTGAGCTCAGGAGCTCGAGACCAGCCTGAGCAAGATCGAGACCCCGTCTCTACTAAAAATAGAAAGAAATTACTTGGACAGCTAAAAATATGTAGAAAAAATTAGCCGGGCATGGTGGCGCATGCCTGTAGTCCCAGCTACTCAGGAGGCTGAGGCAGAAGGATTGCTTGAGCCCAGGAGTTTCAGGAGTTTGAGGTTGCTGTGAGCTAGGCTGAAGACACAACACGGCACTCTAGCCTGGGCAACAAAGTGAGACTCTGTCTCAAAAAAAAAAAAACAAAACAGAATATGGTGAGTCAATAGTCATAAAATAAACACCCCCCAGTGGGACAACGGAGTTAATATGAAATCTTCAGGGGGAAAAAAAGGCATTATAAATTATTACAATTATTTTGTGATTATTAACCATGAATCATATCTTATAAATGATAGTAAGTATCAATTCTACATTAGTGTTGAAGAGTAAATAAAAAAGAAATAATACTGGGAGGACTTCTTTGAAATACATGTCTAAAAATAAAGTATAATATATTAACTTATGAATTATATATGCTAAGGAAAGAAACACCACAAGTTTGTAACCAATCTGGAATTCTTTTAAACTTTTCAAATGCAATATAATTTAATTGGCACTGACTTATAGCTACTGCCTACCTCAAATATCATACTGGTCAATGGCAGTCTACATTCTCTGAACACATGGAATCTGACTACTAGAAACATGCTGAATAGGAAGAGGAATTAAGCTGAATCAAAGCTAATGTGTTTACTTGGATGGACAAATAGAATAAAGGCAACAAAGATCTGAATCAACAAGAATATCATTTTTTGGAAAAAGGAGAGTTATATATACACATATGACACAACATTTAAGATCAGGGCACTACACTACAGTCAGTGGGCGAGGAGAAGGCACATGTAGGGCAAATTTCCCTTGAAGATCCTGAACTACCTACCCATAAATTATAGTACTGTACTTTCTTGCAATAGGAATATGTTCGTTTGATAAGAATAAGCTACTAGCCACTATTCAGTAAGTTTTTCCAACGTATTTCATGAAAAGTTATAGGCTCCCTTACATTTTGGCAGGATCACCAAACATAACTCCCTCATTTTCACATGTGAAAAAGTTGAGACACACATTTACACACAGATCCAAATGCAAGCAGATTTAGATTAAGAATCCGGGGTGTTCTACCTCCATCCTTTTCTGCAAATCTTTCCATCCTGCCCAAGGTTAAAGGGCTCTCAAAGAGACAACTGATGATCAATTATGAACACATAAGTTCAATACATCTTTTCTCATGTAAACACCATTCTCTGTCCCAATAAAATGCTATTCCTTAATGTTTCAGGTTAAAAAACAAACAAAACCCCAATAGTAACAACCACCCTCATGCAAACAAAACCCAGTAATAACAACAAAAACCACCAGTGTTATTAACTTGGGTACAGGAAGAATTGAGTCTTCTGGATGAAAAAAATTTAAATACACTCTAACCACTCAATTTCCTAATTCTTAAATAAGATAGAGGTAGTTCATGATATGCATCTTATTCTCCTGCAAAGCTAGTAGGTAAACAAACATGGAATCTCTAATACTGGATCTCCAGTACTCTCTACTTGTTAATAAAAAAATCATCTTTTCAAACTGAGCACACAAGAAAGCACATAGTGGAATAATCTTTTCTCCTTTTGGAGTCAGAGCAGACTGCTAAATAATGAGCCTAACCTGAGGAGCAGGACTGTAAACAAAAGGCTTCTCATCTAAGAAGGCTCAGGGAGCACACCAATTTACCCTTACTTCCTTCAGAAATATCACTGATACTTTAGAATAAACAACAACAAAAAGGACAAATCTATGCCATGAGGAAAGCTAAAAAGCTGAGATAACCAGAGTGCTGAAGAATTTCTGGAATATATCAAGCACATGGGCTCAAAAATCCAATAGAATCAAAGGGGTTACAACCCCATATATGTAAAAGATTTCTATAAAAAACAAGTTTTCCCAGCAAAAGTCCAGAATTACCAAAAAAATCTAAAGTAGCAGGATGAAGATCATAAAGAATATGCTGTAAATGAATTAAAGGAGTTTACCAATCTCTTAATTCTGAGTACTCAGCAGCTCCATCTGTCCCCAACTAAAGGCCACAACTATACTTCTCTACATAAAATAAGAGCTGCTTCAGAAGATAACTGAAGTAAGCACTGAGGCCTGAGAGGAGGAAGTGGTATCTAACTTTTTGGCCCTTGAAAGAAGAGGTCTGATACTGAAAATGCAAGGTTTCCTTACGTCCTCAAAGAAAATCTAGTATTATTTTCACTTTATTTCAACCGGCTTCTGAAATGGTCCCCAGTGGTTCTTACCTTCCAGCATTTACACATTTGAGTAATCCTCTACCATAACGTATAGGCTGACCAGTGTAATCAATATTACAGGATATTGTGGAAATGATGAAGTATGCCTTCTGATGTTAGCTGTTAACTTCTCTAAGAATATCTACTCTGGGAAAGGCTACCTGCTATGTGTATGGCCTGAAGACAGTTAAACAATCCTATGAAGAGGTCCATGTGGTAAGAAACTGAGGCCT
Organism: Lepilemur ruficaudatus; assembly: GCA_963574885.1. NCBI lineage: Eukaryota > Metazoa > Chordata > Mammalia > Primates > Lepilemuridae > Lepilemur > Lepilemur ruficaudatus. The sequence goes on from CAUYRT010010226.1 coordinate 37,338, forward strand.
CTGGCAAAGAGTCAGTAGTAACCTGTCAACCAATAATGGTACATCAGCTTAGATACAGATCATCCAGTCCCTTTTAAGCCTTTGGATGACTGCTACCCCAGTTGACATCCTGACTGTAACCTCATGAGACCAAGAGCCAAAACCATCTACATAAGTAGAATTCCCATCCCACAGAGACTGTGAGAAAATAAATGTTTGTTTTAAGCCACTACTTTTTGGAGTCGTTTGCTATGCCACAATAGATAACTAATACATCCTTCTTCAGATATTATAAAAAACAACAACAAAAAAACCCAACAAGTATTGATAATCCAAAACAGATCCAGATATAAATACAGTAAATATTCTCTACAGAAAAATACTAAATGCCACAAAATCTATAAGATGTGATCAAGTTAGAATTTAGAGAAAAACTTATGGTATTATATAAAATTATAAGGAAAACATGCCATTTGCAATATGTAACTTACAAAGCTGGAAAAAAAACTAAGCAAATTAAGAGTACATAATGAAGAATAAAGATCAAAGCACAAAGCTGATGAAATAATTAAGACATTTAAACAATTCCAATGTCTAGAAAAAAGATGTAGATCTTTGACTTTATCCTGTCCACATAATATAATCCTTGTTAACAAAATTGTGCAAAGTTAGGGTTTAAAAAATCTTCACACAGAATTCACAAAGACTCAAAGATCAAATATTGATTAGGAAAAACCACAGGTAAATAAGAAAAAAAATCTCTTATCGAGAAACTTGGTTCTTTAAATTACCAATAATTCTTATTTCAGTAATTATTATATTAATGTCGTAAACTAAAACGTTCCATTGCTTCATATGTTCCATTGCCTTTTTTAACTATCACTGATAAGTGGCAAAATTATTACATGATATCCTGATGTTAATACAAAATAACTTAGGGAAACAACAAACTAAATCCCATCTCTAAAATGCAATTCTTGATGAAAATAAATAAGAAAAATGTGCTTTCTGTTAAAATAAAAGGATTAAATGATCAATGTGTAATTTTTGGATCAAAAAGGTTCAAGCCATTCTGGTCCAGCATATAAGTGCTTGGAAGCTGACACTTTTGTCACAAGAAAAAAGCTCAACAAACTGAAAAACAACTCTCAGAATTCATCAGAACACTGAAGTCAGGGCAAACACAAACTGTTAGTCACCCCCGAAACTGGACAGATACAAGCAGATACAGAGAATCACAGTTAGTTACAGGAGGAGCAGAAACCAGTGAAGCTGATTTAAGGGTATTGCTGAAGACTCAATACAGACTAGCTCAAGAGTTAAAAATTCCAAGGGAACCCAGTCTTAGGGAGGCCTCAACAATTTTTCTGAGTTTTACCTCCAGGAACCCTACCAGGTTATCACAGACACAATCAGAGAAAAATACTCTTCTGCTTCAGCAAGAAGAGTAGAAAAGCAACCATAGCATAGTGAAATACACCCAGAACATTCTGTTCTTAACAAAGCTTGCCCTCAAGAGAAACTATTTTATCACAGCTTAAAAATACAGGGGAAAGGAAATACCCAACTCCAGTCTCTCTCTAGCCTTACTGACACACTTAAGGAGTGGGGGGACTAAAGAATCTGTGAAAATAACAACCCGGAGACACAGGCTCACACTAAAAAACTGACACAGGACTATAGAATGGTTCTCCTCTCTCCACACCACCACATTAATAGGGTTCCTATACAATGAGAGGGGATTACAAATGAAAGAACAGCATTTTCCAGACCTTATTTAAGAAATCCATAAGAAAATCCAAAGTAAACAGGGTAGACAAAATAAGGACACAGAAGAAATTTTAGCCTCCAGAACTACAGCTATAGGAAACAGCCTACAGGACACCCTCTGTCCCTCTCACTCTGTGGCCCAGGCTGGAGATGCATGGTCATAGTGTAACCTCAAACATACCCCCATAACTTTTATTGTAGTATGTTGTTAAAACTGTTCTATCATCATTATTGTTATTAATCTCTTATTGTGCCTAATTTATAAATTAAACTTTATCAGAGGTATGTACATATAGTGAGATAGAGAGAGGGAAGGGGAAAAGGAGAAAAATAAAGAAAATCTTGAAAGAAGCCAGAAGGAAAAAAAATCTTACTTACCAAGACAGTAACATCTGACTTTTATTCAGAAATCACGAAAGCAAGAAGAAAGTGGAGTAAGATATTTAAGGTGCTGAAATAAAAAAATATACGTAGAATTCTCTATCAAGTGAAATTATCCTTCAAAAGTAAAGGAAAAATAGACTTTCCAAGACAAACAAAAATTTCAAGAATTTGTTGCCAGTAAATCTGCCTGGGAAGAAATGTTTGTAAAAGTTCCTCAGAAAGAAGGAAAATTATGAAGGGTAGAAATTTAGATCTACATAAAGAAAGGAAAAGTGTTACAGAAAGAATAAGCTAAGGGAAAATATTATTTTTCTTATTCATAATTGATTTAACAAGTAACAGTTTGTTCAAAATAGAGCAAAAACTGTATTCAGTAATTATAGCTTATGGATGAAGAGAAATGTATAACAGAAATCTAATAAGGGAATAGGAGGCAGGAACTGGAAATACTCTGTTAGATGGTACTTGCACCACCCATTTAGTGGTACAGTGTAATCTGAAAGTGGACTTGGATTGGTTGTAAATATGTAACTGCCATCTCTATGGCAATCACATACAAAAAAAAAATTTTAAAAAAAGGAATTATAATTGATAGGCTAAGCAAAGGAAAAAAACTGAAACATAAAAAGCTCAATTAAAATCATATAAAGCAGAAAAAGAGTGGATAGCAGGAACAAAGAACAAGGAACAATGAAGAGAAACAGCAACAAATATGGTAGATATTGATCCAACTGTAGCAGTAATGACTTTAAATCACACCAATTTAAAAACAGAGATTGTCAGAGTGTATTAAAAAGACAACTATACGTTTAAGAAATTCACTTTAATTATAAAGACACAGATTAAAACTAAATTATATCATGCTAACAATCAAAAGGGAAGTAGAGTTGCTATATTAATTTCAGACAGAGCAAACTTCGGAGTGAGGAAAAATATCAGGAATAAAGAGAGCATTACATGACAATAAAGGTTTCAATTCTCCAATGAGACATAACAATCCTTAATGCGTATGTGTCCAAGAACAAAGCATCAAAAAACATGGTAGAAAGGCAAGAAGAAATTGATGAATCCACTAGTTGGAAATATCAATATTTCTCTATGAATAATTGACAAATCCAGGAGATAGAACATCAGCAAGGATGTTCTTGAATTGGCCAGTACCATCGACCAACTGATCTAACTGACATTTATAGAATACTGCACCCAAAAGGAACAGAGAACACATTTTTTCAAGCTTACATGGCACATTCACCAAAACAGATCACATTATGAGGCTTAAAACAGATGTTGACAAATTTTAATATAAATCAGATAAAGTATGATCTCACATCACAATGGAATTAAACTAGAAATGAGTAACAAAAAGGTAGCTGGAAATCCCAAAATACATAAAGATTAAACGATGTACCACTAACACATTGGTTAAAGAAGAAATCTCAAGAGAAATAATTAATGTAAACTAAATGAAAAGGAGAATAGAACTTACCAAACTTGTAGGATGCAGTAAAAGGAATCTATAGAGGGAGATTTACAGCACTGAATGCATACATTATAATAGAAGAAACACCTAAAACCAATAATCTAAGCTTCTTCCACCTTAGGAAATTAGAAAGAAAAGAACAAATTAAAACCAAAATAAGCAGAAAAATGGAAATAAAAATTGGGACAGAAATCAATAAAATTGAAAACAAGAAAATCAAGGGAATCAATAATATGAAAAACTGGCTCTTTGAAAAGGTCAGTTAAAGTGATAAACTTCTAGTCAAGCTAACTGAGACAAAAAAAGCTAAGATACAATTACTAATATCAGAAATGAAAAGAGCACCACTACTGATCCAACAGACATTAAAATGATAATAAATATTATGAACATCTCTAGCCTACAAATTTGATAAACTAGTTAAAAATGGAACATTCTTTAAAAGATACAATCTACCAAAACTTACATTAGGAGAAATAGATAACCTAAATAATCTATAACTATTAAAGAAATTGAATTAGTAATTATTAATCTCCAAAACAGAAAGCACCAGGCCAGGATGGGTTCACTGGCGAACTCTTCCAAACACTTAAGAAACAAAGGATACTGACTCTCTACCATCTTATACAGAAAATAGAAATTAAGTTCTAACTTGTTAATATGAGCCTAGCATTAATCTCATACCAAAACCAGACAAAGATATTACAGGAAAGAAAAGCAACAAACTTATACCTCTCATAAGCACAGATGTAAAAATTCTCAACTTATAAATTGAATCTAACAACATATAAAAAGAATTATATAACAAAACCAAGTGGTATTTATATCAGCTATGCAAGGCTGGCTCAACATTCCTAAAGCAATTAATGTAATCTATACCAACAAGAAAAAGAAGATAAATCATATAATCTTTTCAACAGATGCAGAAAAAGCATTTGACAAAATGCAACACTTGTTCATGACTTAAATAAATATATATGTGTGTGTGTATATATATACACACACACACACACAACCTCTTAGGAAACTAGAAATAGAACTTGCTCAACATTGTAAAGAATACCTACAAAAAAATCTACAATGAGCATCATAATTATTTAATGGTGAGAAACTAGATGCTTTCCCAATAAGGGCAGAAACAATACAAGATCTCACCAATCCTTCTCAACATGGTACTGGAACCCCTGAAGCAACAAAACAAGAAAAGGAAACAAAAGGCCCACAGAGAGGAAGAAATAAAAGTGTCTTTGTTCGTAGACAGCATGATTGTGTATGTAAAAAATCACAAAATATCAACAAAATCACTAGAACTAATAAACAATTATAGTAAGGTTATAGGACACAAGGTTAATGAACAAATACCAATTACTTTCCTATATACTAATAATAAACAATTGAAATTTGAAATTAAAACAATGCTATTTATATTAGTCCCCCCCCAAAAAAAACTCACCAAAAAACACAGGTATAAATCTAACAAAATATGTATAGATCTTTATGAAGAAAACTACAAAACTGTGTTTCAGGAAATGAGGGAAAATCTAAATAAATGGAAGTATATTTCACAAATATAAAGAGTCTATATTGTTAAACGTCAGTTTTCCCAAACTTGATCTATAGATGCAATGCAATCCCAATGAAAATCTCAGCAAGTTACTGTATGTATATGATAAACTGATCTTAAGGTTTATACAGAAAAGCAAAAGACCCAGAAGAGCCAATACAATACTGAAAGAGAACTAAGTCAGAGGACAGAAAGTACCTCACTTCAAGACTTGTTATAAAGCTACAGTAATTAACACAGTGTGGTAATAATGAAAGAGTATCAATGGAGAAAGAATAGACTTTCCAACAAATGGTGCTGGAACAAATAGATGTACACATGCCAAACAATGAGTTGACATACCTTAATACCCTTCACAAAAATTAACTAAAAATGGATTATAGGTCTAAATACAAAAGGCAAAACTATAAAACTCCTAATATGTACCACTGGAGAAAATCTAGGTGACCTTTGGTTTGGCAATCAGTTTTTGGGTACAAAACCACAAGCACAATCCATGAAAGAAAAAATTGATCAGGTGGATTTCATTCAAACTAAAAACTTCTGTCCTGCAAATGGCACAGTTAAGAACATGAAAAGATAAGCTATAGACTGGGACAAAATATTTGAAAAACACACAACAAAACAGTATCCACAATACACAAAAAACTCTTACAATTTAATGATAAAAAAAAACACCTAGTTTAAAAAGGCAAAAGATTCATACACCTTACCAAATGAGACATATGGGTGGCAAAAAAACATATGAAAAGATGATCAACAACATATGTTATTAGGGAATTGCATATTCAAACAATGAGCTTCCCATCCACACCTACTACAAATGGCTAAAATTCAAAACAATGACAACACCAAAGGCTGGTGAGAATGTGGAGCAATGGGAACTCTCATTCATTGCTGATGGAAATGCACAGCCACTTTGTAAGGTAGTTTGGCAGCTTCTTATAAAACTAAACATATATTCTCTTTTTATATAATTCAGCAATCACATACGTTGGTACCAAAATGAGTTGTAAAATTAGGCCATTGCAGAATTAGGCCCAAACACCTGAACCTGTTTGTATCAGCTTGCTTTATAATTGCAAAACTTGAAAGCAAACAAGATGTCCTTCAATATGTGAATGCATAAACAAATCATAGTTCATCCATAAAATGAAATATTATTCAGTGCTAAACTAAAATAAGGTATCAATCTATGAAAAGACATGAAGAAACCGTAGATGTGTATTGCTAAGTGAAAGAAGCCAATCTGAAGAGGCTAAATACTGTTAATATATGTATCCAACTATATGTGATATTGGAACAGGTAAAATTATAGGAGCAATGAAAAGATCAGAGGCTCTCAAGGGTTGTTGGAGGAAGAGTGGAAGGGGGATTTTTAGGACAATGAAACTATTCCGAGGGTACCATAATACATGTCCTGTATTTGTCAAACCCATAGAAAGTAAACACAAAGACTAAATCCTTAATGTAAACTATGGACTTTTATTAATAATGTTTAACACTGGCTCATTAAATGTAACAAATGTCCGGCACTAAAGCAAGATATTAATAGGGAAATTGGGTTAATAGTAGGGGGGCTGGGGGGAAACAAGTACATATGGGAACTTGCAGTGCTTTCCACTCAATTTTTCTTTAAACCTAAAATAGATTTAAAAACTAAACTTATTTTATTTATAAGATTTATTTAGAGTATTTTTAAACATAGGAAATACTCTTAAAAATCAATTAAAATATTTAAAATAAACATTAAATATTGGAAGGAGGTAAGCAAAAGAAAAAGGAAGGAACGAAGGAAGGAAGGCAGGCACAAGTTTTACTTTCCACTGCAGTCAACTATTTCAATCCAAAAATATGCACAGAAATCTAGACCCCAAAATTCTTTACTCTTTTTTATTATTTGTGAAAAAGCCAGGTGAGAACACATCTTAAAAGATGTGTGCAAATGAAATGGACAAAAGGTAGTTTCAAACCAGTAAGGCAGAATACTTATAAAATGAATTAAAAATCTCTGTAAAATAAAATGTACGGGAAAAATTTGCCTTAGCAGATTGTGCCCCTATACCAATGTTTGCAGAGCAATGGAAGGTAATTCAAGTGAATTATTAGCTACTAAAATAATATATTAAAACTCATTCATTTATTGTTTTAATGAAATCTGATGTTTTAAAAACATTTATATACCAAAGTAAGAAAATTTTTTGTTTTATTTTCCCTTGTCCACACCAATCATGGCACTATTCAGGAATATAACTCCTAGAAGTTGGGAAGATATTCTTGCAATATAAAGCAAATAAACATACTATTTCATGAGTATTTAATATAATGGAAAGATGTTAGCAGCGTATTATGTCTTTTCAAAGCTCTATGACCCCACACTGTTAATAAATGCATAAAAATATAGTATAAAAACACCAAAATTATACACATTAGCATCTCAAAATTATTTCTGGGTGCAGGGATTATAGGTGATTTTCATTTTTTCTTAGCACCTTTACACTGAATGTGTGTCATTTTTGTAACTTTTAAAAATATCTTGCACATTTAAATCAAATTCTGTAGTTTACAATTTGACTACATCAATTTCTAAGTGCAAATTGTGATGATAAATTATATTTTAACTTTTAAACATGTCACAAATGTAACATGTATTTTAACATAAATTTTTAAAAATATGACACTCACCAAACATTGAAGCAGAATGGTGCTATAACATGTTGAACATAATACAAACTGAAGTCTAATGGCTAGTAGCTGAAACTCAGCTTTTTACAGGAAATATTTTTGGTATTTACTAATTATTAAGTGGGATGATTGAAACACATACAAACCCTAACAGTAGTTATTTTAAGAGGGCAATACTAAGTTGACATTTCTGGGTTATCTATATTAAAAAAATGTTTACTTTCCTAAATGACAGAAAGATGAAGGCATGAAAGAGAAAGTGAAAATGTACACATGTATGCCAAAAGAATAGCTAAAAGATTCAGAACTTTAATCTTGAAAAGTATGACCTCAACTCTTTGGTCATGCTATGGTTTGGATATGGTTGGCTTGTCCCCACCAAAGCTCACGTTGAAATTTGATCCCCAGTGTGGTGGTGTTGGGGACTGTGCCAGTGGGAAGTGTTTGGGTTATGGGCGTGGATACCTTACAAATGGCTTGGTCTTGTTGTGGAGTTAATGAGTTCTGGCTCTCCCAGGACTGGATTAGTTCTCGTGGGAATGGGTTGTTTTAAAGCCAGGATGCCCCTGTGGTTTCCCTCTCTTTTCATGTGTCTGTTTTCCCTTAAACCTTACACACCATGTTGTGACGCAGTACAAAAGCCCTTGCCAGAAGCCCAGACCTTGCGCTTTAACTTCAGTCTGTAGAACAACGAACTAAATAAACCTCATATCTTTACACATTACCCAGTCTCAGGTATTCCTTTATACCAATACAAAACAGAATAAGATAGATCAAAATTTCATACTATTCTCAATTCCCCTATTAATCAAGAAAGCCGTACAGGACTAAGATTTTGCTATGTTTTTACTGGAGATAAAAAGGAAGATGGTAGAATATGGGATAAAGAGTAAAGAAAGATTAGGAAAAGGCAGCAATCCCAGTATGTACATGATTGAAGATCAGCACTTTGGGCAGGAGTTGGAATAGAAAGAGGGAATAAAACAGACATAAAAGGATAGGAAACAACTGTCAATTCCAGATTTCCTCTACCTTCTAGTTTATAATCTTCAACTCACATCTGACTTTCCTATTTATACATTTAGTAAAATATACAAAGCCATGCAAATCTCATCAGCCAATCCTGTCTAAATAGTATAAACATATAATATCAAGTTCCCTTAATAATCAGTCTTAATTTGGACTAGAATTCAATGACAAAGCCATTTCCAAAAAGACGTGAAATGCTAATATCTGCAGTTTAAAATAAACAGAAACCTCTATTCCACTCCATTAGAAGAGGCTTATTTTCTACAAAGGTTAAAACAGAAGGACTCTATACCGGGGGACATCAGCAACTGGGGGACATCAGAAGGTGAAGATACTGTAGCCAAATAAATCAATAAATAATTGAGGGGGAGGAGAAATAAGAAAATACTTATATATCGAATGTTGAGACTTTTCACCTCTCTTCTTTTACTTTGTTCTTAGAGCACTGGCAATCAGGCTTATATACTGGAGCAGGGTTTCTCAGTAAAGGCACTATAGATATTTCAAACTTGATTATTGTTTGTTGTGGGGCTATTCTCTGCACTGTAGGAAGTTCAACAGCATCCCCAGCTTCTATTCTCCAGTTTTCAACAGCAACCCACCCACAGCAATTAAATAAGTCTCCAGATATTGCCATTTCTCTTGGGGAACCAAAGTGTCCCAGTTGAGAATCACTGACCTACAGCCAGGAAACTGGAAAATCCTTCTCACGGACTCTTCTTAGTCCTAGAGAAAAGGCTTCCAAATACCCAATTGATATCAGGGTTTTTGCCCCCCTCTTCCCCCCGCATGCCCCAGCCATATTCACAGAGCCCAGAAATAGATTTCTAATGCTCCTAACATAAATTTGAACATACAACCAAGGATCAAAATATATCCAAGGAAACCTTATGTGATGAAATGGACCAAAACATACTAACAAAAGGAATAACTTGGAGAAAACAGAGAAAGCAGGGAGAAATAAACTTCAAAATGAAAACACAAAAATTTTAATTCATAGATAAGAAAAAAATAACAGAATGTATTAAACACAAAGACCAAAAGGGGGCTTTTGGAAATTAAAAATACGATAGCAGAAAGTCTCAAAGGCTTAAAAAAGTAAATTTTCCACAAAGTGTGAAGCAAAAAAAGAAAAACGATGAAAAATGGGAGAAAAGGAATAGGTCCAGGAAGTAGAACGTCTAGTTAGAGTTCCAGAACCAAAAACAAAGAGGCAAGAAAATTAAAGAAAAAAAATCAGGAACCTTCCTAGAGCTGATGGATACAAATTGTCATACTGAAAGGACTCATAAAATGCATGGCAAAAGGGATGACTGTAGATTCATAATAAGTCAAATCACTGTGACATTTCAGAACTCTAGCTACTAACAAAGAGGAAAATTCTATAAGCTTCACATAAATAGACCATATAAGCTTCCATAGGGGAGTAAAAGTGATGTGTAAAGGGTTGGAAATTACAATGGTTGCAAATTTTACAGCAGATGCTAAATATTCTTTCAAATCATAAAGAAAAACATTTTCCAACTTATAATTCTACACCCAGCCAAGCAGTTGGGGTACAATAAAGACACTTACACAAATATAATGCATCAACACAGTAGCGCAAATTCAGCAAGCTACTGTAGAGTATGATAAACCAAAATGAAGCAGTACACAAGTCAAAGGATTACACAGAATATAAGAAATAGGGAATCCACCATAGGACAGAGGATACACAAGTAGCAACCATGCCAAGCAACGGGCCTAAACTAACACAGATCAGAATGCTCTAAGAGAAATTTCTTGATGATGGCAAAACTAATAAAAGTACTTGATAGTTCTGAATATACAGACAGAATATGCTGATAATTAGCAGCATGGGACTGAACTAATGATAAATATTTGGAAACTATATAAACATTGAATGGTTATATAGCAAAACCTAAGAAAGCAGGGGGAAGATGGAGGAATGGCTGTGATGTTTGTGAAAAAAAGCTAAATCTACATCAACCACAGCAGTATGTCAGAAGGTAATGTCTAAAATTTTCTAAAAAGCAGAAGATAGAAATACCTAAAGATACTGACATCAGGGTTTTAAAGTTATCCAAAATAACTTTAAAAGTGTTTGCCTCTATACGGGAAAAACGGGGGCTGAGACAGACACGTTGTCCTACATTGCACCCTTCCTAGAACTAAGCAAAGTGAGGGGGAAAAGGCCCAACCATTTTGGTGCATCATCGTGCCAGTTTGATGGGGAATATTCTGGAGAACCCAACCTGTGACAAAGAGGTTGGGGCTGTTTTTAATGATAAGCCATAGAGAAGTAGTTGAAACTTTAAACATGTGTTCTTGTTTCTTTTACCTTTGAAAATGATAAAAGAGAGAGAAAAAACAAACTGCTTAAAAAGATTTTCTTATTTCATTAATGTGGTTTCTTATATTGTAGAGGCAAATGTGATTTAAAACATTTAAAACTAATGTATGAGTTAAGTTACAACATACAATTTTGACTAGAAGCATAAAGATCTTAAAATCGAATCTCAAAAAGAAGTAAGAAAAGAAAGAATGAGGGTTCTATTTATGGTAATGGCCAACTCTCCCGCTGAGACCAACAAAAAAACTTCATAAAAAATCAAAGAAATAAGGCATAATAAGGTGATTAGTCATTACCCTAAATTACATTCCAAAATCTATGAAAAGGTGAACCAAAAATAAACCACACACCCAGTCACTTTTGTTTTGAGGACATTTACCTATCTAGAAGAAAAGGCTGAGAAAGAATGTTGAGCCCCACCGGAGGCTTTCCTGGACTATGGTAAAAAGTCAAAGCACAGGGTCCACCAGAGCTGGGGACTCAGACAAATCATCATCACTTTAAGAGCAACATCACTAGGATAAAGGAAAATTGGAATTAAATAGAACTCATATGAACTTGAAGCCCTGTTTAATATCAAGTGTATAACAGAAGAAAACCCAAGTCTTAAACATGAATAAACTGACATGGGACAGACAGCACCCTTAGACATCTTTCCTAGAAAAATGCACCTTAACAAAGATTTCATTATCCTAGGACTTACATAACCCTATAATTTTCAAATACAATTTGGCACCCAAGGAAAAAAACATCATTAGCCAGCAGAAACAGACACAAAAAATTTAAAAACTGGAATTATCTGTTACAAACAACAAATGAACTATGAATACAGGGGGCCTTCCATATCCACAGATTCAACCAACTGTGTACTAAAAATATTTAAAAAATAAAAATACAATTAACAATACAGTATAACAACTATTTGCACAGCACATACATCATATTAGGATGTAAGTAATCTAGAGACGATTTTAAGTACATGGGAGGGTGTATGTAGTATGTAGGTTAAATGTAAATACGCCAGTTTATACGAGACTTGAGTATCTACAGATTTTGGTATCCAAGGGGGGGTCCTGAAACCAATCCCCCATGGGTAATGAGGGATGACTGTACTATCACAATAAAAACCAGGATTTCAATTTTGAACAGGTAACTAGAAACAGCTAAAGAATGGACATAGCCGATAGTTTTAAAAAAAGAAAGATACTGATGGATTCAAGAATCTCAGTAAGTATAAAGGACAAAAAATTCCACACAAAAACATAGAGCAAAATAGCAGAAAAACTATGACAAAGAAGTTATTTTAAAAGACAGCTTTCTTCCACAGCAAGAATTAGATTGACAATTTATGCCTTGAAATTAATTATGGAAGCCAAAAATAGAGGAATGTTACCTTCAAGGTATAGATGAAATAAATAGCTATAAATCTACAATACCCCTAAAACATTCTTCAAGATTGAAGACAAAACAAAAAAATTGAAAGCAAAAAATTAACAGAATTGATCAGAATTTCTGCATTATGGAATTCCTAAAGAGTACATTAAAGTAAATGGAAGAAGACCCCAAAAGAAAAGTCAGAGATGCAGGAAGAAGTTAAGAACAAAAAAAAGTGGTTAACATTTAGAGAAATCTAACTCAAAATTAGTGGTACAGAACAGTGTTATCCAACAGAAATACAATACCACCCACATAAGTAATTTTAAATTTTCTAGTATCCAAATTAAAAGTAAAACAAGATGAAATTAATTATAATTTCAACATAAAATCATAATGAAAAGCTGAGGTATTTTACATTTCATTTTCATACTAAGGCTTTGAAATCCAGTGTTGATTTCACATTTACAGAACGTCACAATTTAGGTGCTAAATTGTCATCAGAAAATACTTGATCTATATTTTTAAAAAATTTACAGCTGAGAAAGTAGATTTATGTATACAAGTTGTTTCAAACATACAAAAAGTTTTACAGTAACTGAATAAGTATCAGTTTTCGAATTTAAATCAATGCTAGATAATACTAAAAATTCAATTCCTTGGTCACACTAGCCACATTTCAAATGCTCAAAAGCTATACGCAGCTAGTGCCTACTGTATTGGATACCACAGTAGAACTTGTTTCCTGAAGTTAAAATTACACATAGAATTGAAATTACAACAATAACAGCATATAAGCTAGTAAAGACCTAAATGAAGATAAATTTTATCTAGGAAGAAAGTAATGTTCTAAGCACAGGGAAGATACCTGCCACACTACTACAATCTTTGGGTAAAACAGTCAACCCAATAGAAAAACTGCACAAAAGATCTAAAAAGACAATTAAAAAGACAATCCTAGAAAGAGGAACTCCAAATAGCCAGTAAGTTTTAGAAAAAGTGCACAAACTCATTAGTATCCAGGACAGAGTAAATTAAAACAACAATAAGATAAAGCTACATTCATCAAGTTGGCAAAAAGGAAAATTAACTGTTGGTGAGACTGCAGAAATAAAGGGATCTATCATATAGATAGATCCAGATCAATATACTACTGTGAGAATATAAACTGGCATATCTACTTTGGAAAAGTTTGGCACAATCTAACAAGGCTAAAGATAAACATATGTACTCTATAAAAATACATGCTTAGGTACACAAGAATACATGTATAAGAACATTCATGGCAGCATTGTTCATAATTGCTAAAAACTAAACACAATCCAAACATCTATTAATATTAGACTAGTAAGGTTAATCGTGGCTTATTCCTAATAACACTTACTCCAGTGTAGACACTACTATATTGCAATAAAAATGTACGAACTACAGCTAAATGTACTAACAAGAGTTAAATTTCAGCAGCATGGGAGAAAAAAACAAATGTATGTAATATATAATCCATAACAGGCAAAACTAATGTAAATTATTTAGAAATGCTGACAAAGGTGGTTAAAAAATACTAGAAAGTGCTAAATAATTACCATAAAAATCAGGAGAGTGTTAACCTCTGGGAAAAGTGAGAAAGGGGAATGATCAGGAATGGATGGGGTAAGGGTGTTTCTCAGGTGCCACCAAAGTTCTAATTCTTGACTGAGGCAGTGGTGACAGAGTTCACTTCATAGGTACTCATTACCCTACACATCTACATTTTGTGCCATTTTTTTTTATTTAGTATTTAACCATAAAAAGATTTCAAAATTGTATCTAAGGCACATTCATTGCCTTGATGTATTTTTTTCATTACATAATGGTAGACATTTGGTTTCCATATAAAGAAAATTTTAAGGCACAAGTGTCTATTTCTGATTCCATCTGACATTACTGTACACACAGAAGGCAGTAAAGCACTAGGCAAAGATGCATGAATAGGGTCCAATGCCAAAACTTGCAGGAAAATGCAAAAAAATTAGTAACTTTAATTGATAGTGCACTCTAAAAGACTCACACTACAAAATTAAATAGTACCAACACAATAAACATGAGGAATTTTTGATTCTTAGTTTAAAAAAAGGAAACACGTACACAGTGGTAGATCCTTCAGAGTATCTTCACGAAAGAAGATAACTAAAAGACTGGAATGTTTTAAATTAAAAATGTATGAAATGAATGTGAAAAAGTATTATTTTACTATAAAAGATCTATTAATATAAATTTATAAATCGTTTCTTAAATATTTGGAATTCAGACTTTATGATAGAAACATTTTCAGCAAAAATGAGTAGAAACCAAACGCTCAAAAAGTTAAGGATAGTACCCCAAGAAACTTAAGATGAAACACCCCTTTTAAAACTCTCATCTACAATACAGGAAGAAAAAACTCTGATGCTGTCCCTTCTCTCAACTGTAAAATTCAACATCAAGGATTACACAATCCCACATCCCTGTCTGAGAACGGGCACAGGCTCCGTCTTGCAGCAACAACGCAAGACACGGAGGGAAATTCCACTCGAGACTTTGTCTGCTCCTTTCCCAAAGCCATTCCAGGGAGGGTTGCGACGTAAGGAAGGAGGGATCTGGTTAAAATTCACACACCGGGCTTGTCTCTGTCCCTGGATATTTCCCCTGCTCTCTGCAGTCATCAGAGTTAACTGCTCAGGCTCCACAGATTCATTTCTCTCTTACACCCGGACCATCACATTCATTCGTCACCCCGTTGCAGAGCCAGTATCCTCAGGATTCCCTGCAGTTGTCAGCGATTCGTCGGCGGGCACACGGGGAGGCCACGAGTCGGAGCCCGCCCGGTCCAGGCCTGCCCGGCCTAGACATGCCTGCCCCTGCCCACATTCCCCGTCTCCAAAGCCTTCCATGCTTCTCCTTTCGGTTCGCCTTTTACCACTGGCCTTCGTTTGAGGTTAGTTTAGCCCACATTACCTCTCGCAGAAAAGCCTGACTTTTCTAGGGCAAAGCGAGGAACCAGCAATTGCAGTAACCGCTTCACAGGATTGCTTCACCCCGTCCTCCGCTCTGCTTCACCTGCTGATGCCAACAGTACACAACCACTCCCGGCATGCTCCGCGCACGCACCGCCTCTCACCCCGCCCCCCTCCCGCCCCAACACGTGACTACCTTTCGCTTCCATTCACACCCACTTCCGTTCCTCCACTTTCTCTTAGGAGGGAGGAGGGAGCTGAGGGTGTTAAAGAGTAGCAACTTCCTCCTCCTTCCCGCCCCCGCCCCTCTACCCCCTGCTACAATGTCTTCCGGGTCGCAGGCGCCTCGGAGCCTTCTGGGAAAACATCTCATTTCCTCCCCTCCCCCTCCTCCTGCCTTCAACCAACCAGCCTCCCGTCAGAAAGGGACATGCGCAGTGAGTGCCTCCCGTCTCTTCTACCCGAGCCCCCCCTCCCCCCGCCAAGCAGAGAGACCCCAGCAGCAGCAGCAGCTGATGATGAAGAGAGAGGCAGTGGCAGAGGGGGGGCACCTTTTATTTCTATTTTTAAAGGGACAGGACACTAATTCTACCCCACTTCAACCTTGAATTGAGGGGGGTGCGGGGAAGGCGGCTGAGTTCCTTCCCCCACCCTCCAACCCTGAGCCCTGAGAGGGAGATTGAGCCTGAGAGAAGGAGAAGGAGTTTCTTCTTCTTCGAAAACCCCCATCCACGACTCCTACCCCCTCACCCCTCCAACTCGCCTCCCTCCCGAGCCCCCTCCACCCTCCTCCTCTTTGGCCGTGAGAGGAGGAGAGAAAGAGACCAAAAGCCTCTTAGCAACACAGACCCTTTGCTGCTGCTGCTGCTGCTGCTGCTGCTGCTACTGCTGTTGCTGCTGCTGCTGCTACTGCTACTGCTGCTGCTTGGCCCTGGCTGGAGACATCTCACTACACCCAGGAGCAGCCACTTCCCCAGCTCTCCTCCTCCTCCTTCGCCTCCTCCTCCTCCTCCACTCCCCCCCTTTATTACCCTTTGTGTCATCTTCCACAGCTCCAGGGAAGGCACTCAAAAGTGGGGGGCAGGAAAGGTAAGTGTGTCTGTGGGGGCTTCATTGCCTTCCTCTGGCTCTGACTTTCACTCCGGGGCAACAGTAGCACCAAACCACATACGCAGTAGAGCTCCGGGGTGAGGAGGGGGTGGTGCTGGGGGGGGGAGTGAAGGAGGGGTTGGAGTGGGGAGGGGTGTGTGAGGTGGGGTGCCCATCCTGTCAGGGGAGGAAGGGCACTTTTATTTTTATTTGCTGTTGTCAAAAGTGGTTTCTCTCCTCCAGCTAACATCTGATTGTGTCTTGCTCCAGTGGGGGAGAATACAAAAACAACCCCCTCCTTCCTCCAATGAGGCGCCAGGGAAAGAGACAGAAAGAGGCAGACTTTCTAGATGTCACTTAAAAAAATTCATTTGGGGAGCTTTTTTCTCTTTCCTCAGGAAAAGCTCCACTGCATTTGTTTCTGAGTGGGAAAATGTCGGGATCTGGATTGTATTGGAACTGCTTATCCATTTGTAGACCTGAGTGTTTTCCCCTTTTTGGTTCTGTATGTGATTTGGATATTGACTTACTTCAGTGTTGGAAGACTTGATTGGTTTTTGCTTTAGGGGTTTAATATTCCATTTTTTTTGTTTTGTCAGACTTGCATAGAAAATTTCAAATTTTTAGTTGATAGAGGCCTTTGGTTAGGTTTTGACTTGTATTGTTGCTTTTTTTTGTTAAATGTTTGTTTCATGTGCCAGTATTTAAAGTTCAAAGCTCCAAAATGCTTAAAGTTTAAATGCCCCTGGTATTGTCTATTCCCACATGTGTTCCTGATACTTATTTTCCATAAATAAGAATATTAGTTGTTTTATAATTAAGCTGGGTATTTTTGTAATCTTTGTAACTTGTCTGAACAAGTAATCCCCATTGAAAACTTTATGTTGTTCTGGCTGCATGGAAGGCCAAACCTCTCCATCAGTAGTTTGTTGGATTGGTACCACTTTCAGTTTTAACTGAATTATTTATTTACTGTTGTAAATTGAGATGAGTTTTTCATCTCTTGGGGTACTGAACCAAATTGCTCACCATATATGAAAGACTACAAATTTCAAAAATATATTTTCATGAGCCAAAGAAATCATGATATTGTAGTTAGTATGTTAATGGTAGTTAGCTATAGATTGAAAGGTAAATCCAGATTTAGGTTTACAAAATAACAATATTAATAAAATCACTGTTCTCCATTTTTATATGGTATGTTCTTAGTGAATAGATTTTAAATTCAGTGCTGTATTTTATTTCACAAACACTAGAAAGTCTGTTTCTGATGTAGGCCTTTTACTAGGGCCTATGTTGGAAAGTGGTATTTTGTTTCATTTATACATTTCTTCATCCATTCCTTGAAGATGGATGCACACATGCATACACACACTCTCCCTCTCTCTCTTTCTCTTTCTGTCTCACACCCTTTTTTTTTTTGTAACTGCATTGGTATCTCTGATCCCATAATTTATGTCAGCAAAAAATATTCTTCTCTAAAGCAGCAATTTTGTGATCAGGCTGGCAATATGAAAACAGCAATTTGATCAACTAGAAAGGATTGAAGAAATATAAATTTAGAAAGATATTTCACATAAATATTATAAAGACATGATAATACTTGTAATTTTTTATTTTCTTGATGGTAAGGCCAAGACATAACATACTTAAGTTTTAGTGACAGAAAAGCATTGCGTATGTAGAAACTTGTCCTGTAAAATTTTAATTACCAACTGTGTGCAACAGTAGACATTTACACACAGGAGATAGAAAAGCTATGTAGCAGTAAGCAATATGGTCTTATTTTCTTTGTTTTTGTTATAAATTTGAACAATTTCTTACATTTCTCTGTAAGAGAAATGCACTTTCTCTGACATTGATGCACTTCAGCAGAAATCTGTGCCAAGTTCAATTTTTCCCTCCCAGTGTCAATATTACTATTCCAGGTTCACCTAATTCTTGTCCTCACCTTAAAACCTCAGCAACCTTAATGTAAGAGAGAGACTGAAGAATTTAGTGAAAGAATAACTTTTAAGTTAAGTGTATTATGTAGGTAATTGGGGTGATGGTTGCCTAGTAGGCAGCTGAATAAAAATGTGCAGTCTTAAGTTTAAAATCTTTACTTACTTTGTTTCTACTTTCCTTTGAAAACATTCCTTTTCCCACCACCCCCAGGTTAATCCTTTATGGTTGCTTCCAGACTTTCTCTAAGTTGAATAATGATTTATGTTTAGAAATCATTTATTGTATTTTTATTATGGCTTATGGCTTATTTTTTAAGTATTAAGGTCTATTGATATTTTAGGACTGTAATTTTTCAACGAGGTGGTGTCTTGGAGATCACTTTATTCAACTTTACTTATTGATGAAGTTTAGAGAGGTCTTGGTGAAGTTTAGAAATCAAGGTTCTAAGGCCTGTAAGTGCAGAGCAGGAACCTGAGAACTCAGGTCTTTGACGCTCGTATGGTACACTATCTTATTTTCCTTTGTCAAATTGAAATGTCATGGACAATTCTGTGTATAGCATTTAAGGGTTTTATATGAAGGTATGTTCTTCTAAGAATATTAAGATAAATAGGCTTAAAGCCATAACTTTATCCACTTATAATTCAATAATTTGTTGAATTTTTAAGAATACTAATTTCACTTATTATAGACTATTACCGTTTTGAGAATTATTTCAACTTTCTCTAAAGCTTATTATTTCCTCTTTACTTCAATTAATCAGGAAATACACTTCTGACTCTTGTATTAAGGTCCCATATTTATAAGAAGAAACAGAATGCATGTTGTCTATAAATGTTGTAATTTTTGCCCTATGAACTACTTAAGAACAAAGATTTTTGTCTTGTTAATACTTATGTACCTCACTGTCAGCACAATGCCTGGTGTACAGT
This sequence comes from Lepilemur ruficaudatus, assembly GCA_963574885.1. Classification (NCBI taxonomy): domain Eukaryota; kingdom Metazoa; phylum Chordata; class Mammalia; order Primates; family Lepilemuridae; genus Lepilemur; species Lepilemur ruficaudatus. Next base: position 56,896 of record CAUYRT010010226.1, read on the forward strand.
ATGCCCGACTAGTTGTTTGTCATAATCCATATTAGTTTTAGAGTTAGACATATTTGAATTTTTTTACTCTGATATGTGAGATTCCTTTCCTCTACTCCCTTTTCCTTTCCTCCCTGCTGCAATTTTCACTACCTTGAAAATTTTTTTCTCAGGAATTTTTTTCTCTCACTTTTTCTGATTAACAGCCATATTAAATACTATAACAATATAGTGTTCTCAAGAAGTAAAACATATTCCATTCTAATCCTTATACAGGATAAAATTAGACAAAAATGAATTGTTTTGAATAAGTGGTGATCAAAAAAATTCCACTTAAAAATGTACTAGTAAATGTTCAAGATGTACCTAAATGTCATTTCATTGAGTGGTTGGTACAATAGGTTGTTGGAGTGATTAGGCCGCGCTTACCAGCTCTATAAAGCAACTGTTACTTAGGTGACATGTTTCCCTGACTTTGTTTTTTTGGTCCTTACCCAGACAATTATCAACTTTCCAGTTTTCTATGGATATGAAGATTTACTCCTAGTCATCAGTGGGACCCCCATGAAGTCAGCCAGAAAGCCTATGTCCAACTTAATGTATCTTTGCAAACTTGTCTGGATTTTTGAATGTATGTGCAAAACAGATTGTACCTAGCTATTCATTAAACATCTATTGATCATCTACTGTCTGTCAGGCACTGTGCTAGGCATCTGAAAAACAAAGATGGTCCCTGCAGTTTAATGTGAAGAGGTATCTTAACTGTATTCTACAAGTGTATTGGTCATGTCTTTGTTTTGGTATTTCTACCTAAGTAAATTTTTATATTAGCTAAGTGGATGCTGTTAGGTGGAAAAATGCATGTTTAAGAAGGATATTGCTGTATTTTATTAAACACATTTATTAGAAAAAAAGAAATTTTCCACTTAATACTATATTCTAGGGATTTCTATTCTGTATATAGTTTACTCATTTTAGACCAAGAAAATAGTCTATGTGGCTACCATTGCTGAATTTTTATTGCTAACTGTAATTCTTTTATTTTAAGATGACCAACACTATTCATTCTCTCATTAAGTTTTTCCAAAAGAAAAAGAAAAACCAACCTCTCCAAACTTAATTTTTTTTTTTCCCTGAAAATTAACTTTTTTCTTTTTTACATCTCATATAACAGGTTTTATCTGTCATGGTACATTGAAGACATTGTACGTTTTCATTTTGAATTTTCACCTGTTTTCTACCATATTTTAATCAAATCAAACAGCATAATTTAATTATTGTACAATAATTAGTATACCCTATTTAGGAGTGTTGAGATCTTTAGTATAGGACAGATATATTGTTCCAAGGTCCTCATAAGAAACTTCCAAATTCTAGTTCAAAATAATTTGTAATTTTTAATCTTTATTGTGATATTATTCCTATAGCTGTAGTAAAATAAGTTGAAAGTTTTTTAGTAGATGGATGTTTCAAGACCAAAGAATCCTATCTCAATTCCTGTCATGGCTTTCATATGTATTTGGAAAATATATTAGACAGAAAAAGTACTGGATTCACCTTGCCCTCATAAAGTATACATTTTTACAATAGTATTGATTCCCAATTTAAAAGAAAGAGGGTATGCCTTTGCTGATGCAGTATCTTGTGAGGATAAATAGACCCCTGAGTGGAAAATTATGATCTCTTCATTCTTAAATTTCTATTGTAGTAATAGCAATAGTTGATTATAAGTGCCCCGCACTGTGATAAATTTATCAATCCCAGTCCTTACAGTGGTCCTGTAAACTTTACATCATTGTCCCCAAGTCACAAATGAGGAAACCAATTACTAACCAAATGCATTTTATCATTATAAATTAGCAATGTACTCTATCACGTTAAATTCATGACACTTTCTAATTCAAAACACAATCATAGTAAAGAGTTCTTATCAATCTGTACTCTTGTAAACATTAGTAAAATCATGGCCCCAGTGGCTTACTGATAGACTGATGGAAAATTTCTGAAAGTTTACAAGGACAAAAAAGCAAACAACCCCAACCCTTTACTAGGAACATAGATGCAGACCACTGTGCAACTTAAAATATACATAAGGTCAGTCTTCTTTGTGTGGCTGAAAATGACATTTAGGTCTTCTATGTATTGAACTTCATTAACTTGCATAGAGTTACGTTTAGCAGGAGTTACATGAAGTTTGGAGGTTCTAACAATTTGTAACCCAATAAATATTTACTATCAAATTTTTATGTAGATATGTTGATAGTGGAAAACCTCTAAACAAAGGGAAGTTTCTGATATCTAGTGCTTTGGCATGTATAGACATTACCTTCTGGACTGTTCATACAACATTTTCATAATTACTACATTACATATATAGGATTAAGTTTGATAGACTCTTTTTAGTGCTACTTAAAGTCAGAAATATTTTTGTATAAGAATAATCAACTTGTTGAATTCTCTAGATGCCTAAATTATTTTATAGTTGTTCTTAAAAACAGCTACTGAATTAAAATAATTTTTGACATAACTAACCAGAGTTGATTTTTATATCCTTCACTTTTAAGGGAAAAGAGCAATTAAAATTTTTTTTCTATTAATCAAGTAACTTCTATGTCCATCCTAAGTAAATATGCATTCATGTTATAAGATTACACAGGTTGAACATCCCTAATCCAAAAGTCCATATTGCTCCACAATTTGAAAAGTTTTCAGCACCAACATAATGCTCAAAGGAAGTGCTATCTGAGCATTTTGGATTTTGGATTTTTGGATTAGGGATGCTCAACTGATACATAATACAAATATCCCAAAGTCCAAAAAAATCTGAAATCTGAAACACTTCTGGTCCCAAACGTTTAGTATAAGGGATATTCAACCTGTATTGACTCTGTCATCCTATAAGCATTATGCCATGACATTATGACCTGGATAGTTTGGAAATATTTTTAAATGCTAAAGAAATATTCTATATTCCATATTATAAAGAAAAGTTTGTTGCAAAGGGTTTCTTGCTTTTAAGAATAATCTGAATAATCAGTGGGACAATATAAGTTTGTGGTTGCAAATAATTTTCTTAAATCACCTAAGGTAATTCAGTTAAAATTAAAGAATCTAAGTCTTCAGATATTTCTATATCATGTAATATCTCAGAGGTTGGAGTGACTCAGTATAACTCTTCAAAGAGACAAGGTGAGATCCAGGCTTAACAAATATTAAGGTATATCTTCTGAGGTAGCTGGATATAATGGAAAAGAAAATCACCAATTATATTGAACCTTTTGTGAAGCTTATGCTTCATTCAAAGTTTTGACAAATTTTGATTTGAGTCCTTATTTCAGTTGACCTATATAACCTTTTCTTAGAGAATTAGTCATTAAATTCTGTGTCATTGGGTAGATTATTAGAACACATTGTTTTAAAGGACTAAAATGAGTTATGTAAATCAGTCCCCAACTTTGGAGTGGTGAGAAATTTTTGTATACCCATGCTTCATTGAGTTCTTTTGCCAAACAACCGAGACTCAAGTGATAAGAAGAAAAATTTCTATGTGATGCTAGTGTTAAAACTTACATTCTTGTGTAGCTTTTTAAAAAAATGTAATGTCTATATCTCAGAAGTTAGAAGTAAACCCAAAATGTTTGAGTGCTAAATTATGTTTACGTTTATCCTTTTATTCACAGTTATAGTTTTTTATATACCTTGAGTCCAGAAGTATCTACTAATCTGTTAGCCATGAATTAACTTAATCCATATGCTCTCAATATTATATCCAAATATATCTAAAAATAGTAACTCATACTGTATAAGTATACTGACTGTTATTGGGAGAGAAAAGTATTCCACATTCAACAAAAGAAAATATTGATTTTTAAATAGCTTTGTTACTTGGGATATACTGATCTGAAAAACAGCTGCTATGTAAGATAAAATGAATTTTTGTTTATTTGGAAAATTAAATATAAAGTTGATCATCAATGACTATTAAATGACATCAAAATATTTAGAACATCATATGCATGTCCCTGTAATAACACAAATTTAGAGGCTTTTTTTAGCATTTTTCCAAAATCATTTTCCTTCTTCCACATTTGTCACACTGGAGTTTGTGCTGAAGGATTTCTTGGCCATTTTAGAGACTGTAATCTAGTTAAAAGGTTTGTTTATGCTTCCCTTCTCTGTTCTGCTGATGGTATTAGAATGCAGGCCAGAGCCAGACATCTAACTGTTTATAACATTCAAACTTCAATTAAAGCTACAGTGTTCAGTTTACTATATATTAGAAAGCCCAGACTAGCTACAAATATCATAAATAATGATGGCAATGATTTTGTGTAGCCATAAGATTTCTTATACTGCTTCTAAAGATACTTTTTTTTCATTTAAATGGTATTAACCTTTAATTCTTTCATAGAAGTATAAAATGAAACTTATTTTTACTAGAAGTAATATAGTATTTTTCTTTAACAATTTCATTTGATAATAATAAAACCCAACAGCTTATATTATTGTATATGTTGATTAAACTAGCTTAGTTCTTTTAAAATTGATAAAAGTATAGTAGATGTTACTTTGCTGTTCAATTTATTTGAATCCTCTTTCCAGCTTGAAGAACATAGCAATATGTCATCTATTAGAAAATAAAACGAACAGTCACATTACTCCAGTTTCTTATGATATGAAAGGAGTTTAGGCTCACATAACAGGATTTTAATACAGTCATATATTACTCTTCTGGGCTTCTGTTCTTATTGTTTTGAATATGTTGGTAAACTGTTCTGAAAGCTTTTTTTCTTCCTAAAGTTATTAAGAATTCTTTACAAACATTTCTTCAACAGCTTCTCTGTTTTCACACAGTTTACCTTGGCCAGTCAGAAAATGACTTGAGTTGTATGTGTGTTTAATTTTTCTAATTAATAGGCAGATTTGTTATATTGCTAACTTTTTCATAAAACTAAATTTTAGTTTTTATTAATTTTAGACTTTGATTGGCTAAATGTATATGTTCTTTATATACACATTTTGTATTGAAGTCTAAATTTATAGCAGGTATAAAAAACGTATTAAGGAAAGATGAAAAATCATATTAAATCGAATGAATTTCTGGTAAAATCTTTTAATTAAGAAATATTACAATGGAAAGATCTGCACGACTTATTTTTCTGGGCACCGAGAAATGCAGTTCATTTATTTTGGAATAATGTAAGATAAAAAGTTAGGAAGTACTACCAATGTATCTGAAGATAGGAACTAAAAAGCTGATGCAAATTTTACATTTGTAGGTTAATATGTGGAAAAATCTCCAAGATAAGCTAGGTTGAAAAGCAAATCACAAATAATATTCACTGTATGATCCCATTTATGTAACACATACATGTACACAATAGTAAATATGTAATGTTTTAGAATAGAAATGTTTGTATATGTATAATACATATTTTATACTATATATACTGTATATACACAACGTATATGCCATATATAAGTAAATACATTAAAAGATCTGGAAGATATGTACCAAATTATATCCTTGGTGTACACAAATTATGAATATGGGATACTGGCAGGTTGAAGAACTCTTCTTGTTATGTATACTGTAGCATTACTTGGATTTACTTTCAACAATAAGCTTGTATTCATGTAATTTTTTAGTGAAAAAATATTGTTATGTATTACAGAAATGCGAAAAAAATTGATCCAGGAAAATTGCAGTCCTAGCCTTCTAATTACATGAATATATCCCCAGAATATCTTAAAGAGAATTTAGTATTGGCTAACAATCGTAGCTTGCTACAGAATAAAGCCCCTCATACTGATCTATCCTTATCTAGCACGATGAACTATCTAGACAATTGAGGAAGGAACAATGGTTATAATCTATCCTGATTTTTAAATATTTTACTTCTTAGTGAAAAATTTACTTCTCACTATCCTGGGAAAGTATAGACTGGGCTGCTGGTGGTGGTAAAGGATGTCAGTTTTAAAGTGGTAGATAGTTTCAGTCTGAGATAAGATACAATATGTGGGCCTCAAGATAAACTTTTATTACTTTAATCAGTGATCCAAATTTTTCTGTGTTCACTCAAAATACAGATGGCATAGTCACTTTACATTTCTGTGATGTTTTCTATATTCAGGTGTAATGGTTTAAATAGAGGACAAAAATAAAACAGAAAATTTGGAGACTAAGTACTTTTTTTTAAGTGACTGAAACATGTACTTGAAAAACACTTTAAGAACCTTTGTAAAATAACGTCAGACTGAGTGTGTAAATATTCCTAGTAAAGAAGCAATTAGAATTCTGTACAGTTAATCACAGTGTGCTTTTAAAGAGGACATGAGTTAATCAGGGTTTAGGTAGAGGATAGATTCTAGGTTTTCACAGAAGAGGGTAATTCAGGTAAAGACAAAGCTTTCAATGGGATGAGGCAATTGGGAAGCTTATTTTTACTAGTTTGAAAGCCAGGATTAAGATTCAGAGTAAATTGGTAAATAAGGGAAGTGAGTAGAAATAATACACAGTACTTTTATGTTTTTAAAGTTTTATTTCCCAGACGTAGATCAGAAAATAAACAGAGAAAGGGGGAATAATAACTTGCACAAAAAATAAGGAAACAAGTAGCTCTTTGCAATTATGACTAGAAAGTCCTTTGGAGTCCGAAGTAAGTATATTATGAATATGAGTTGGAAAGGAAACACTGTAGTTAAAGCAGAAAAATATTATGCAAAAATACTAAGGTTCTTTTTTTCTTTCATAATTAATTTATACCCAGGTTGGTCCCTAGGATTAGTAATAAATAGTATACAATTAAAGCTATGAATCTTATGTATAAATAAATACTAAAAGTAACACAAGGATGTAGCTCTGTAGCCCATCCCATCTACGCTTAACCATCAGAAATTGAATTTCTTTTCTCTCTTTTGAAAACTGGCAAGTTTAGAGAGCTCTACCAAATGTGGCTCGGTATTTTTCTTTTTTAGCTGAAAAGTCATACTGATTTTTTTTTCTATGTGGTTGTCATTGAATCAATATTTATCTCTTTTTTACCAGTGGTTTGCCAGTGTCTTTTTTCAATGAGTACCTATTATGTGCTCATTGGGATAGTGAGCAAAAATAGACATAGGTCTTGGTCTTCTAGAATTTACATCCTAGAGACAGAGAACAATATTAATCAAATAATCATACAAATAAATGGAAAGCTGGAACTATTTCCATTGTTATGGAGAGGTACATGATATTTAATGTGAAGACCTGTAGTAGTATTTAGTTGTTCAGTGGGATCAAGGGAAACTTTTGTTTGAGGAAGTGTCCATTAGGCTGAGATCTCAAGTAAGAATTAACATGATCAAGATGGAGAAAAGAGTTTTCTGGAAGAAGGAATAGCATGTATAAAGGTCCTGAGAGGAAAAAGAGCATAATACCTGATGTTAAACAAAGGTCAGGTTGGCAGAAGTCTAGAGCAAGAGAGTGTATGGCAAAAGGTGATGCCAGGGAGTTAGTTATGTAGGAACCAAAGTGCAGGAAATTGTAAGCTAAGCATTTCTGTATCCTTAAGGTTAATATTTAAACTTAGACTAATTATTCTTTATGTTCAATAGGAAAAATTAAAATTAGTTACAAAAGGCTTGTGTTAAAAGAGTTAATTTTTATTTCAATTTAAAAATCATAATTCTTTTTCCCATAGAATCATGGTTACAGTTTCAGGTCTCATTAAAAAATCTCTTTTAACATGGATGATAGCATTAGAAACCAGTGAACATAGTACTCTAAACGTAACCAGGTAGAACGTAGAAAAGAAAGAAAAGGATTAAAAATGATGTCTACATGTATTCAAAAGAGAATGTCCTAGGTATGTTTAAGATGCGAATAATGAAGTAAAAGAAAAAGCGTACTTCAAGTGCACTAGGCTGGTATAGGAGATCATAACAAATGGTGTAAGGGACATATCCAGTTGAACAACTTGAGAAAACCCTCCACTTGTACCTGGATATAGGACAGTGTGATATGTGAAGCAAACCAAGGTGGAGGGCAGAAGGCATCACATTCACAGATTTGCTATTCTGAATGTAGTGCATAATTGTGTCAGTTATTAGAATATAAACATTTAAAATATTGTTTCTGTACTGTAAAGAAATGTAGAATTCCAAAACGATAGTAGGAAAATGCCAACTTTAGTTTGGTTATGTTTAGGGTTAATTTATATAGTTAGAGTGATTATAATAAATTACTATGTTACATTAACTATTTTACCCCATGATTTTAGCCTTGAATATATTGGTGTATTGCACTTAAAGTAGGACTTTAAAGACAAAGTTGAAGAAATTTAATTTTTAATTATTATTTTCTTTAACTTACAACATTATCAACAAATTGTCTTTATTTCATATTGATCTTAAGTTTTAAACCACTTTGGACACCAGTTTCTGTCTGTATTAAGTAATTAAGTCTAATTAATAACTGAAGGTTCATGAAATACCTAAAATATGAAGAGCATTATAAATAACAATAATGGATTAAATGACTTTTATTAAGAAAAAAAAATCACAAAGATGTATTAAATTGTAAGAAAGAGGGAAAATATGTACAAGGATTCATTGAATAAACAGGATGCATCACCTTACTGTTGTTTGATAAATTCTGCCACTGCATCAAGTTGAAGATTGAACATCCTTCATCAAGTGATTTTGAGCTTAACTTTCTGGCATTCTCAGGTGTGGCAGACCATGCTTTTAAAGCAGATTAACATCTAAAAATAGGAACTATGGAATTGAGATTAGTGCTTATTTACTTATATATAAAACATTGTAAATGAAACAATATTACTAGCATTGATTCATTTTGCATGTAGTATGTAGCAGACTACTAATGATTCATAGGCCATCAATGTTTGGAAACCTTATTAGAATGTTTGAAAAGATGGTTACTGAATTTATCTAGTAACTCTAAGGGGTCAGTGTGCCTCCTAAATAGAAGTGAAGATTCATTTGTACATTATTCAGGAATTGATGTGCTCCTTCTGTTTTACAACTTTCTACTGTCTTTCTAGCAAAGTATATTCCAGGAAACTCTAGTTCTATGATAAGTTAACAGGTATGATTACCCCCTACCTGAAAAAAAAAAAAACAAAACAAGATTCCTTTATCAAATAAGATTTAGAAACCATATTATGATTAAAGAATGCTGGACAAGATTTTTTACTGCAATATTTTTTCAAGTGGTATTAATATATGACTCTTCTGAATTTCTAACAGTGGTCACCAACATTTATTGAGTACTTAGTTTGTGTCATTCACTAACCATTTTATAGACATTATCTTATTTAATCCTCTTAACAACCAGAAAAAACATTCTGAGCAACACACTTCAGGAAATGTCTCTTCGTATTGTATCACTGCTTATAAATACCTATTCAAAAACATATGTAAAGAATATAAAAATGAGACAGATACAATTTTATTTTGTTGCATCCTTACAGCTTTGGGGCAAAGAAAGATCACGAAATTTACCCTTAAATTTAAATCCTGAACTCATCGGTATGTTTCTACACTCTTCTACTTACTACAGTATTCACAAATGATCAGTGATAACCATTATATCCTTTTTATTAATAAGTGGCAAACTTTAGAGCTTTCAGAGAAAATTCCTGGGTTTGAACACTGGCTCCATATCCTGAATACTACAGTATACAACCTTTGATGCACTGTTATGGTTCTGCACTTTAGTTTCTTTATCAGTAAAATTAGTAAAGTGATGCACATCTCAGAGTTGTGACTGTTGAATGGTAGACTGTATATGAAGTCATAGCATGCTGTAGACATTCACTAAACATTGGTTTCCTTTCTTTTTCCTTTTCTGCTTCTATTAATAATAACCATATTTTAGGATCTTTCTAAAGTATATTATATATTTCCCTCTTTTTAAAAATAAAATTATCTAAAAGCTATTTTAAAGCTTTCCTGAACTCCTGCCGAGGACCTGATCAACTTCATTTTTGTGTTGTTCTTCACTTTGCCAGTAAAATGGACAACTGTAAATGTTGAGGAAATCAGATGGTAGAGAAATTTGAATAAATGCTCACACTTAATTAATGTAAATATTCTACTCATAGCTTACAGCATTGCTTTTGGTGATTGTTGTCAGTAAGTGAACAAATACGTAAATATGTTTTCTTTCCTTGTTTTAGTTTCCTCACATTAAGTAGGCAATATTGCAGAAATTTTAATAGCATGAACTCTGGTGCCAGACTGGATTCAAATCCCTACTCCACCACTTATTAGCTTTGTGACATTCTGTGCCTCAGTCTCCTCATTAGTAAAATGGGCCTAATAATTGTGCCTACTCCAGGGTTATTTAAAGAGTTTAGGTATATAGAATGCCTTCAAAAATGCCTGGCATATGCTAAATGACATTAAAGTGTTAACTATTATGGTGATTATGTGTGTTATCTGTATATTAGTTGTAGAAAGAAAATAGTGACTAGTATGTTTTGTTAAGTCTCTAACTTTGTAATTTTTCATGTAGTAGAATAAAACAAATTCAGTTTAATTTGCAGTTCTTTGAAGAGTATGTCAGACTTTTCTGTATTTGCCAAATGATTTATGTTATGTTATTTTATTTGTTTTTTTACTTATTGTTGAAGGAGATAGTGTTGAAGGAGATAAACATCCCCATTGTTTCTCAAAGAAACTGAGAAATACAGAAAGTTTAGGACCTTTTAAAGTATGGAAGTAGAAAAGTCAGTAGAAAGACTAAAATTAGAATCCAAAATACCCCATGTGACAGACAGTGTGTTGAGCCAACCTATATCTAATCCTTATTGAGAATTCAAACAACAAACCTATTAGTTGGCAACGTAAAGGTTAAAGATGTGGTATTCTGTTCTTCAAAAATTTTATTGGCTCATGTTTCCTTTGGATTTGTCTACTCACTTAAGGTTGATTCACTCAAAGATTACATGAAAAATTTGCTCTAAATGGGAGTAGAATAATTAAAGTCAAATGTTAGGCTAGCTAACCCTTAGGACATTTCAGGGTTGAATATATTTTATAGCTATCAATAGTGTTTTCTCCCTTTTTGATAAACTAGGTCTAAAACTCCCTTATTTCTCATATTATCAGTACTCTAGTACTATTCATTATGAGTTCACTGTGCTTTTGCAAGCTATGCTATAAACTTAGCCACCATTTTTAATATTTTTTGTGAACAGTGATCTCAAGTTTCAAAGAATAAATTGTGCAGCGAAGTTTTGAAAAGCACTGGATTTATAAGGTGAACAGTATTTATGTTTTCTTTGACATTTTAGAGAACATTTTAAATGCATGGGTTTTTTTTTGTTTTGTTTTTTGTTTGTTTAGAATATTGCATAGTGTCTATAATTCATCAGTTCGAGAAATTGATAATCCCCTGGGCACAGTGTCTCATGTCTGTAATCCCAGCACTTTGGGAGTCTGAGACAGGAGAATCTCTTGAGCCCAGAAGTTTGAGACCAGCCTCATCAGCATTGTCAGACTCTGTCTCTACAAAAAATTAAAAAATTAGCCACACATGGTACATGCCTGTAGTCCCAGCTTCTTGGAAGGCTGAAACAGGATGATTGCTTGAGCCCAGGAGGTTGAGGTGCAGTGAGCTATGATGATGCCGCTGTACTCTAGCCCACGCAACAAAGTGAGACCCAGTCTCAAAAAAGAAAAGAAAGTGGTAAACAGTTTGGTTGGGGATTCAGAAAATAATAAGCAATGACAATCAAAAGACTCAGAACCATCTCTTGAAGATAGAATTATAAATAGCTACTTAGAGAAAGAAGTAACAGAAGAGTGTCTAATTTTTTAAATTCATGATTTATGTATCATAGGTGCTTAGGAGGTAGTTTATATAAAGTCAGAATGAGTTTTCTCTTTTAAAGTAACAAAGAAAACTTAAAATTTAGTATGCCACTCTAATAATTGTAAACATTTATGGAAATTTTCACATAAAGGCCACTTTTATTTTAGAAAACTATACAAAGTAATCCAATATTTGTTTTAAATATTAATAACAAGGTATTGACTGAATTCAGAAATACAACATCCCTGCTATTTTTCACATGAAATAATGTTTATATGTTCTAAATACAAAATTTTTAAAAATCTTTTTTTGTATTTTCATATATTCATTCTGCATAGACCCATGAAACCTAATCACCCAATAACCCAGTTTGAAAACTCATATTATTTTGTAAATCCTGATGTGATGAAACCACTTCAAATTTCTGCAAAAAAAAAAAAAAAAAGAAAATCAACGTGTTTAAATGTGCTTTTGTAAAGTTATGACTTATGAAAAAGATTATTCTCTTTAAATGAGACAGTTATGGACATTTTAGACAATTATTAAGGCTGACATCAGCTGCTAAGAGGCATCAAATCCTGAGTCAAGGGAATAGTATTATTTTCATAAGCAGAAATTTTTCTCAAAGAGAAAAAGCATGTGTATTCAGATTATAAATGCAGTTAGCAAAAGAGATTCCTAGCACTTGAGAAGCAATTTTAGGTTTTTCATAGTGATATAGAAAAGCATAAATATTCATTCATTTAGTTACTAAATGAATTAAGTTAATGTCTTACAAATATTAAGTACTTGCTATATGCCAGGTATTTAGCTATGAATAAGACAGGCTAGGACCATGGAGCTTATAGTCTTGTCAGTGAAGACCAATACCACAGAAATATTTATAAAAGTGATATACCGAACAGTTCTTTCAGATATTTTGAGAATGGAGATATAAGTTGAGTTGTAAGGCAAACATTTCTAGGTGATAATAAAGGCATGGAATTTTTCCTTCTTTCAATTTTATTGGTAAGGAAATAGAGACTCAGGAAAGGTCTCTTAACCAAGGTCATATAGCAAGTGCTATATCAGGGACCTAGGTCCCCTGTCTCCTAGTTTATTTATATCTGCCATATGAAATAAAGCAGGAATCTGAGAGAGAAAAGTCAGGCAAAGTGCCTAAAAAGTTGGACCAACAACTTTAGACTTGACTGTAGTTAATATATTATAAGAATCGTATTTTTTAAACTTTTTTTCATGCTTTTTAAATTTTCTTTAAATTTCTTCTGGTTCTTATTTAGCATTTGCTAAATCTTTCAGGATTTTGGTAAGTCCTATTTGTACAAAATTCTTAAAAGGGAGCTCAGTATCCCTGGAAGCCAGGTATGTTGGTACTGTGGTTCCTAAATCTCATCTCTACAAAAACTTTTCCGGGTTATGTGGTTTTTTTCCCCTCAGTAAAGAAAGTTGTTTCCTTTAATTATCTTGAATTTACTAAGCTACAGTCTGCTTGTTGCTAAAAAAAAAAAAAAAGAAAACCTGAGAATGCTGGAAAATTAAGGACACATTTTTTTCCTGAGATGGTTTTGATCTAACACTGGTTTGAAATCTTGTTACTGTGGACCAATCCTGGCTGTACCTAATAAGAAAAGACTTCATAATAAATTGAAAAGAGTATCCCAATCACATTTAAGATTTTGACTAAACTGATGGATAAAGATTTGTAAGAAAGTTAGGTGATTTTATCTTTGTTTCTATTATAATTTTTTATTTGGTTTTGGTGTTAACTGTTTAAATCATTCCAGATTAACAGTGTTTGATTTTTGTTTCAAAAAGAGGATATTAAGTAGAAAAACTAGGTACACACCCTACTAGCTTACTTTGACTTGGCGACAGCAAAGCACAATTATAGGATCACACTTTGAGAAGTAAATAAACTGTTGGAAAGTTGAGTCTGCAAAGCTAGACATAGTAACAACAGGAAACATCCCACCTACAATGCATATGGCAAAGGAGAAAGATAGTGCAGCCGACTGCAGACAAAAATAATAGCTGGGAGTTAAAAACAAGCACTCTGCTTTACAACCTTAGATTTGTCATCTCAGAAATAAAGATAATCTTTCTTCAACATATAATATGGTAATATTAACATTTTAATTTATAAGAAAAGCCTTTAAGTATCCCACTTTATATTTTTATATTATTTATAGTTAGGGTATAATGTCTCTTATATATTTTAAATTTTCATTATTTTTCTGGTATCTATTTGTGGTTTTTGTCTCCTAGGGACACATACTATTTTTCTTTATTGTTGTGCCAAATTTGAAGAAATTTATAACATGAAAAACTGATCATGCAAAGTTTGTAAAGTAGATAGTGAAAAGGTTTCACTGAAGAATTCCTCCATTAATAAATAGCTCTTCTGATGCTTAAATGTTTGTAAATTTACTTCCTACCCTGGGTTAAAAGAGACACAAGAAAACTAAAGATGTCAGAAGTCATTATTGCTTGAATAGTAATCAGAAATGAGAGTAAATCAGGGTGGGCACCGTGACTCATGCACATAATCTCAGCACTTTGGGAGCCCCCAGGCAGGAGGATCATCTGTTTGAGGCTGGGACTTCAACACTAGCCCTGGGCAACATAGCAAGACCCCAATTCTAAAAAAAAAAAACCCCAAAAATTAGCTGGGCATGATGGCATATTCAAATAGTCCCAGCTACTCAGCAGGCTGAGGCAGGAGAATCTCTTGAGCCTAGGAGATCAAGGCTATAGTGAGCTATGATGACACCACTGCATTCTAGCCCATGCAACAGAGCAAGACCTTATCTCAAAAAGAAAAAAGAAAACAAAAGAGTAAATCACTTCTGAAATTTTAATTATAAACTAATGAAAAAATATTATGCACATAGAAACTCCGCTTGCATCTAACTTCTGATATATTCATTTTATTAAGCAAGTTACTGCTGTGTATGGTTTAATTTCATTATCTTTTAGTTTATAGAGTCTACATGAAAATAGTATATGGAGAAAGGAGTTATATCATGTTTTAAGTAGTTATATGTTAAAATGACATTAGTTAGTATCAGTTAAGCACAAGTGTACTGGCCTGTCAGTTACGTTTCAAAATGTCTGTTACTTAGAGAAAAAGTGTCATTGGGAACATTGGGCACATATTCCTGCTTCTCATTTAGTAAAAGGGAATGCAAGTAAATGTAATACTAGGCTAGTGTGTTGTAGTTTGATGCTTTATATTTAAAGTACCTTACTGGTAGGTAATATCTTTTTGAATTCTTTAAAATTATAAATAAGGTCGTGTTCATTTAATCTGAGCTATGTATATAGTGTATGGACAGAGTGGGGTATCTGGTCCTTTGAGTCTCTGATTTTGTATTTCTGTGATCTAATTAAATAAAATTAACAATTACTCTGATGTATATTTGATGGTATTCATAATCATTTTTAATTCATAATTAAGCAAATATTATGAATAATTGCTACAAATGACAGTGAGAAGCCAACTTTTTTGTTTTATTTGTCCAAACTCCCAGTTTTGATAACACATAATTTAGTCTTTATTATATATATACACCCATTAATTTATTAATTGTTTACCCCATCCTTAACAATTAGATATATTAAAGCATAGTTATTTCTTTGTTTTTGCATGTGTCTTTCTCCTAGTTCTAGAGCAGTGGTTTTTGACCCTGGAGGCCTGATAAAATCACACAGGACCAGCCCCTGATTTTTAAATCAGAATCTTTCAGGATGGGAGCCCTGGTATTTTTATTTTTAAAAGCCCCCCCCCCTGCAGTGATACTAAAGTACAGCTAGTATTGAGAGTTACTGTGTTAGGGCTAAGATTCCCTGTATTAATTTTTTCTTACCTTGCCCTTGAGGGATCCTTAAATACCAGTTCCAAGGGTGTTGGAGGTCTGACAGCACTGTAGAATCTGGACTATAACTTGTTTGAGGAGTGACCCTAGGGTGTGATGAGGAATCCCTGTGATGATGACTTCTGGATCCTCAGCTTTAGTTACTGAAACTAGGGAGAGCTAGATGAAAGCACCTGATCCTGGTTTGGCCCAGGAAATATTAGGAGAGGGGCCTACTAACTGGTTAGATGAAATTGAAGTGGGTTTAGAAGTTTCAGGACAGTAATACTTAAAAGTAGCAGATTGTATAACCATTCAAGTCCTGATATGCCTTAAAATGGACTTCCAGAAAAGCCACCACCAGACCATCATGGATGGTCTTTTCTAAGGAGAAAAATGAGAACCAGGTTTTAACAGCCCGTCGAGTTTAACAGCACTTCCGCTTGTACTTGCACACACATTACACACTTAAACATATTGATGCACATCACATATTACCATGCAGTTATTCTTAAAGCAAATAAGGTTACATTTAAAGTTCAGTGATTGTACATCTCTATCCTTTCTTGGCAATTTTTCCTACCATTTATTTTTAGTGCCTGAATAACATTTTAAAGTTGCATCCTTCTTTATATGACAGATGAGAATCATATGCCTCTATGAGGAGGAAAAGGGAATATGACTTATAGATAAAACATTTTTCACAGCTGTCAGTTAAGCTATAGGGAACTTCAAGCAAAAAGCCAAAGAGCCTTTTTTGTTTGTTTTAATGCCCTTGCATATTTAGACAAGCCTTTCAAAAACAAGGATACTTTTTAAAATTAAATTATCGAATTTCATTACGTTAGTTTTAAAAAAAACCAGCTGTATGTTCCTCTATTATCTACATTAAATGAAAAATAAAGTAGGGCCAGGCATGGTGGCTCACAACTGTAATCCTAACACTCTTGGTGGCTGAGAGCAGGAGGATCACTTGAGGTCAGGAGTCCAAGACCAGCCTTAGCAAGAGTGAGTCCCCATCTCTATTAAAAATAGAAAAAAATGAGCTGGGCGTGGTGGTGAGCAACTGTAGTCTCAGCTACTCAGGAGGCTGAGGCAGGCGGATCGCTTGAGCCCAGGAGTTGGAGGTTGCTGTGAGCTAGGCAGATGCTACAGCATTGTAGCCCAGGTGACAGAGCAAGACTGTCTCAAAAAAAAAAGTAGAGTGAAATTTATATAACAATTTTGGAAAGATTAAGTGGGGGCAAAAAAATAATAATAATAACTGCAAGTAGAGCAAATAAGAAAACTTATAGTTCTCAAATCTTAGAAAACTGTGGTATTAATAAAATTTCCTTACTAACATTTGTTAATTTTATAAAGACTTCAGGGTGACTGCCTATACAGCTGAAGAAAGAAGAAGAGACCAAACTAGCAGTGCTAAAAGAAATTTTACAAATAAAGGGAATGTGGTATCTGGTTGGAGTTATTTTAACCTGGGATTTAGGGCCTCCCAAGGCAATGTGGCCTTTGCCCTTTTTCAGGTCTTGGTTCCCTTTCAAAATCTGAAAATCTGATGAAATCATTGGATTTTGAGGGTATGGTGTCTGTGTGAAAAATTATTTACAGGCTTGTTTATATATTTCAGGGAATTTGTGAACCCTCTGAAAAATAATAACTACCTAGGCTACCTGCCTCAGAATTATCTCAGTTGCCCATTAAAATGCAGCCTACTGGCCTATACCCCAAATCTACTTTGTTAGAATTTTTAGTTATCTGGACTCAGGAATCTAGATTTTAACAAGCATTCCCTCATGATTCTCCATTCGCTACTAAAGTTGGAGAATAACTGCTTTAGAGTTTTATGGATTATACCAGTTCTTTGGCCTAGAAACAGGTTTTCTAATTCCCAGTTCAGTGATACTTGACTTACTGTAAGAATGCTTACCTAACTTAACTATCTACACAATATCAACTAGCTGCCATAGATGTTACTGAGCACCAGGATCGTAAAGAAACACAGTTATTTGTGCTGGGTTGCTCATTGTTTTAATTACAAGAAATAAGTCATGAGAAATATTTTGGATCCTGGATCTGCTGGTACATATAATGTGCAAAATAAGTAAATTGAACTTATTTCCAGTTTTTTGTAAAATATATTTATTTCTTCTAAAAATGTGTTTGCAGTTTATTCAAGTGTTTAATAGACATCAGACTGGGATTTCCAATGATAGCTACTTGAAAATACTGCTAAGAATAATTGAGGTTGGATCCTGTGTGGATTTTTTTGGGGGGAAGACAGGGTCTTGCAGAGTGCAGTGGCTGGTCTCAAACTCCTGGGCTCAAGTTATCCTCTCGCCTCGGCCTTCCAAAGTGCTAGGATTACAGAGTCACTGTGCCTGGGCCTATATGGATTTTGGAAAAGCATGACTTATGGAATTATTTTAAAATATATGCAGCTTTACCTTAAATGCACATAGTGATATGAACTGCCTCCAATAAGAATCATCTGTATATCTGAATGAATAAAGTTTAGTTGTAATGCACATATTAAGTTATGGAATGTAAAATAATGATGCTAAAAGAGTTTAAAAACTACTTGAAAATAGTATACAAAATTTGATCAAACATTTCCTTCCAAATCTTATTAGGGTCTTAATTTATTTTTGCTGGTTTACTTCACAGATGAATTCAGGGTTGAACTTTAGACTAATGGGGATATGCCGTTATCTCATTTGAAATTATTGGATCTTGATTAATGAGCTAGTATGCCCATGGGGCTGAACTATTTAATGTCAAAAATAAACATTGTTACACCATGACACTGAGAGGCAGGTTAACAGTCCAGTACTCTTAAGATTTTTGTTTTTTTTAAACACAGAAGAAACAAAATCTTAGTTAAGAATTACGCTTATAATTTAGTCAGTTTTCTGATTAAACATGTTGTTGGGTCAAGGGAAACCAGGGAAAGTAATGTGGATGGCTCAGTGAATGATATTTATTGCTAAGAGGAAATGAATAATTATAAAGTGATCAGTGGGTAAGTCGGAAATACCATTTCTGTGTGGGAAAAATACTTGTTATTGTTATATTACTCATTGGCACAATAAAAACACCTATTAATGTTCATTTGTGTATTTGTTTACAAATTAAAATTAGTTCAGTGAATATTATTATGTAAAATCTGTTATTCCTAAGGTCTTTATTTTTGAAAATGCAAGAAAATGCCTTATAAAAAATCTTAGGGTCTCCTGTGATCATGCAAATTTATGTAAAAATAACAGCTTAGATAGTTATTCTACAAAGACTAAAATTTAGTTGGTGATTTTCCCACTGTCTCTTATTTCTGACTGGAAATTCATTTATGTTTTCCTACAAATGGTACTACTTTTATAGTATTGTTTTGGTGACTATTGAATTCAACTTCTTGGTTCCCTTTGACTTTCTCATGTGTTCCTCTGTGTCCATACACAGATATAAACACACAAATGAATATACTATTTTATCTCTTCAATAAGGTACATTATACTTTAATATTTGACAAAATAGAGTATAATGGTTATAATAACAGCTAACTTATTGATTAGCACACTAACTGGCATATAGTATATACATACTTTATGTGCATTGTGTCATTCAATCCACACAGTCACCTTCAAATTCATTACAATTTTTATTCCCATTTTATAGAGGAGAAAACATATTTAAGTGAACTAACTCAACCAAAGATAGTTACGTGACTAGTAAATTTTAAATTAGGTTTAATTTCAATACTTGACTTCTTAACCACTATGCTTTACCAACTTTGAAAATTACTTCAAAATGTCTGAAGTGTTCATATTAAAACAATATTTTAAAAATATGTATAGTTTCTTCTCCCCTCTTATGAAGAACAAATGAAGGAAAGATATTAATTTGGCTGCTTATTGTATGCCACATATAGTTATAAACACTTATATATATGACATTTAATCTTTATTTGTGAGATAAGCCTTGTTATCCTTTTCTGCAGATTTGAATTAAGGATCCAGTTGCTTTAGATTATATAGAATGTGGCAGAGCCAATATCTGACACCATAGTGCTTATGAATGGTAAATAAAAAACTGAACTTGGATTGGGTCACTTTTGTCAAATAGACTGGAGACTGTTTGTTCCAGGATAAAATGCAGATAGGACAAATACTTAGCTACTAGTAAATGTAAGGAGGAAATGTCATTTCTATTCTTTCTCTGTTCCTTTTATGCTATTAAGTATGTTAGAATTTGTTGTATATAGTAGTCTAGAAATTTTGAAGACTTCTGCACTTAATCCTAGAATGGATAATAAAATTGGGTCTTTATGTGTACAATCATAATCAAGATAAATCAGCTCACTTAGAGTTTGTTGTTATTATTTTAATGAAGGCTTTCTGTATGCTTTAAAAATCTTCAAAGATTTTATCATTGGTTGAGAAATCCACATAAACACACCAAAATAATTCAATAGTATATGATTAAGTTATAGACTGAGTGGTTAGCAGTGAGTCCCAAAGGTCCTAAAACTCGGTAGTTACATAATTAAACTCACTGTCATCTTCTACAAACCTCTCACTTGTATCTACTTTCTTGGATGTTGTCGTCCCTGTTCACTCCAATTCCCCAGGTTAGAAATGTCACAAGTTCTCTGCTACTTCTTTTTCTCCATAGTCAGCCCATCATCAGGTCCTATAATGTTTTTCTTCTTCCTAACCCCTGAGTCTGTTCAGTTCTATCTTCATGTTATGCATATTGCTGCTGCCTTAGTGCATTTCTTGGCTAGAGAATGGTTGTAAGTAGTCTGCTTAGCAAATGAATCTGCCTCTGACATTCTATGCTCTAGTTATTATTCTATCTTTTCCTGAGTTAGTTGTTACCAGATACATTAATAAATCTAGGTATGTCATTAACCTGATTAAAAATCTTCAGCGTTGTCCCTTTATCTTGGTTTGTATAAAATCCTAGTTTCAGTCTGGCATTCAAGCCCTTCATATCTTTCTACAGCTTAGACCTCCAGCCTCAACCCCCAGTACTTTTCCTTTTGTATCTTTTGTTGCAACTCACCAAACTGCTTCCTCTTCAAGATTGTGTTGTGCTCCTTCAGGTCTCCTTGCATGTACATATGTGCTATCTTTTGTACAATGCCTCTTGCCTTAGTCACTCCCCTCCCTCAACATAATTTTAGTGCCAAGTTCCAAATCAGATATCACTTCTTATCAAATCATCCTGGCCCTTTTCAGGCAGAATTAATTTTCCCCTTCTTAGTTAATGGTGCATTCATTTAAATTTTATGACCGTATAAGATGGTTACCTTTTTATGTTTAGTGCCTGTTTACTTCCAGGATTATGAAGTCCTTACTTGGTTTTGTTTTGTTTTTTCATTTTGGGGGGATTTCTTTTGAGACCGTTTCACTTTGTCACCCTGGCTAGAGTGCAGTGGCGTCATCATAGCTCATTGCAGCTTGAACTCCTGTGCTCAAGTGATCCTCCTGCCTCAGCTTCCCAAGTAGCTGGGACTATAGGCGCACACCACTATGCCTGGCTAATTTTTCTATTTTTTTTGTAGAGATGGGGTCTTGCTCTTGTTCAAGCTGGTCTTGAACTCCTGAGCTTGAGCAATCCTCCTGCCTCAGCCTCCCAAAGTGCTAGGATTACAGGCATGAGCCACCGTGCCTGGCCTGGAGCTGGGATTTCTGAGCTCCAGCCTGTCCCCCTTAGCTACCTCCTAGCCGAGTGGCCCTGGGCAAAATCAGTGTCCCACCTCTGCCAGTGCCCTGCAGGGATCCTAAGCATGGTATGACTGTTGCCTTCCACTGCGTGTGCCCAGCCTTTCCACCCCCTTGCCAGAGAGCAGCCCCAGGTCCTCTGCCTCTCCCCGGCCCGCCTCACCTGTACAGAGTGGGACCATTTTGCAGAATCATTTGTACCTGGCCCCTTACAGCAGCCTCCTGAGGCAGGGATGCAGGTCTCACTGGGCAGATGAGGAAACGGAGGCCCTGGCGGGTCAGGGGACCTGCGCAGGAGCCTTGTGGCTGGGAACTGGCAGGACCAAGACTCGGTCAGGGCTCCTGACTCTGGGTTAGGTGCTTTTCTGCTGCCTCTCGTTGCTGGATTCTCACTGCTTCTCCCCAAGGAGGCTTCCTGCCACCGATTCCAGGACATGTTTTCCTCATTCTTTACTTTAAAAACCAGGGTGTCCCTGTCCCACAGCTTCTTTCTGCCTCCTGGTGTGTGGTGGGGCCTTGGTCCAACAGGGCTGTTACACATGGGAGAATCCTGGGGATGTCTCAGAGTGTGGTAAGGACAGCAGGGGCAGGGCCTGGGGTAGACTCCTCCACCAGGTGCCCTTTCCCCTCTGCCCTGGAGATGGGAGTCCTGTAGGGTGTGGCAGCTCCCGCCCAGAGGACAGCCAGACATTAGGAGTAGACACTGTGGGGCTCACTGGTTTGTGCTGCGCTCAGATTGAGAGACTGGCCCAAGGTCACACAGCCAGGAAGGGGTGAGGGGTGGACCCCTGACTCCTGCATTCTTGCTGTTGTCCAGGTGGCCTCTGTAGTGGGGCTACAGAAAGTGTGGATGGAACTGAAACAGAAGGAAAAATGAAATGGCTTTGAATCTCCCCACCGCTTCTGGCACTGTAGTTTGGAGTCTCTGGTTGTGTTGTGTATGTCGTGTGTGACTTTATAAGCATCCTCAAGTTGTGCCTTGTGTTTGTGTGTTTTGATCTGTGGGGAAGGCACCCAGCAGAGAGTCGGGCATCCACTAGGCACTAATGCAGGCTAATTTTCTTCCCGTCCGCCGACTAGATGGTACAGACAAGGTAGGGGCCTGTCCTCTCCCAAGTTTGTGTAGATCCCACACGGGGGGCAGTCTGGGCCTAGCTGCACTTGCAAAAGGATTTGCCATTCTTATCAGTTTCCCTGGGACAGTTGAGGCAAATTGGATTGACAGATTTCTACCCGACTTCCCTAAGAGTAGAAACCAGAGCTGTAGCTTGGGAGGGGTCCCCAGCAGTGTGCAGAGCAGAGCTCTGACGTGGCCCTGGAGCCCAGTGATGGCTCACACATTTTTGGAAACGCTGCATGGTCCCGCCTCAGTGACTGAGACCAATGCCCTCCCCGTTGGTCAGATGGGAAGACCAGGGCCCTGGGAGTCGAGCATCCGACTCCATTGTTGTGGCCCCAGCTGAGCAGTGGGGAAGATGGGTGGATGGTCTGGAAGGCGTGTCCCCTTCCCGACAGGCAGCAGAGGGCGGGCGAAGCGGATGCCTTGCTTTCCCTTAGATGTCACCCGTGTTTCCTTTTCTTCTGCCGCCTGCTTCGCACCCCAGGGAGGAGAGAGACCGAGCGTCGGGGTATAGGAAGAGAGGTCCGAAACCCAAGCGGCTTCTGCTGCAGGTAACCGGCCTGCCTTTGCGCCTCCCTCCTCTCCCTGCCCAGCCACGGGCCCCACCCCTGGGGTCCACCTACCCTCCCCAGCTCCACTCCAGGCACTGTGGGCTGGGCACTCAGTGTGTAAGCTGTGAGGGAAGGAGTTGAGAAAAGCCGGAATGTGGGGCTGGTGCCCAGGGATGACAGCCTGGGTGGGTGGTGCCATGCGGGGAGGCGGGTGGGCATGTGGCTAATAGAATCCTAGAATTTCGAGAGCTTAGAATCTTGCTTTGAGAGAAGCTTGAAAGCTTTGAGCTTTTTAATGCTCAAAATCCTCAGACACAAAATTGTAATACTTGAGAACCTCAGAAATGTAAACTTCAGAATTGAGAAAACATGGAAGCCCAGAATTTTAGAAAAATTCAGGAATTTTAGAAAAAGAAACAAAGACTCTTAGAATTTTAGAACCATAGCCTTGAAATATCAGACTTCTAGAAACCTGTCATTTTTGTGTGGGAAGAAACCTACAGGGCCTCTTTTTCCAGTCTTCTGTCTGGTCTCTGCAACCTCCCAGGCTACCGACCTCTTAGGTGTTGGGGGCGTTTTGCTGACTTTGCTGGTTTGCGGTGAAAAGCAAATGGGGTTTGAAGCAGTGCAGTTACAGGCTGAGCATCCCTAATCCAAAGTCGGAAATGCCTCAAAACCCGAACCATCTTGAGCAGCAACATGGCGCTCAAAGAAAATGTTCATGTGATCGTAGGCGTGTCTGTCCTCTTATAAAACAGGGGTGATAACAATGCCTGCTGTCCTTAACTTAGTAAGGCCCACCAGGTAGGAATCCAAAACATCAGGATTCTTGGTCCGTGTGCATGGGAGCCATGCCAGTCCTTCTGGCCACTCCTTACTGTAGGCCACCAAAGCTTTCACCAGGGTGGGCCTCCCTTCTTAGTGAGTGTGTCTGCCGGGTTTGGTGTGAACCGAGTCTAGGAAGAGAAGGGATATCCGCCAGCCGTGTGCGTGCTAGGCCCTGTGTCTGGCGTGTTTCACAGATGAACACATTTCATCCACATGCCAAACCTACCGGGCAGGCGTATAAATTACCTCTCATGTGCAATAAATTACCCCTCTAACTTAGCAACTTAAAGCAATAAATATGTATTATTTCACATGGTTTCTGTGGGTCAGGAATCCGGGAGTGCTTTAGCTGGTTCTTTAGTGGTTCTAGTGTGGGGTCCAGTCAAGACGTAGGCTGGAGCTGCAGTTAGCGGTAGGCATGACTAGGGCTGCAGGCTCTGCCCCCGGGCGGCTGCTCACAGGAGGCAGTGCTGGCCATGGTGGGGCTGGCTCCTCCCCACGTGGGCCCTGGTGCAGGAGTGTCCTGACAATACAGCCACTAGCTTCCCTGGGGCGGGTGATCCGAGAGAGCAGGGAAGAAGCCACAGTGCCTTTTATGACCTAACCTCAGACGTCACACACCACGGTATTCCTCATGGGAAGCGGCTGCATGCAGGCGTGAATTCCAGGAGGCGGATATCCCTGGGGACCACCTTGGAGGCTGGTCACTACAGCCCCGTCACCGTTTCGCCGATGAAGATACTGAGACTCAGGGAGGCTAGTGGTTTCCCCAGGGTCACACGGCAGAAGCTGACTCTTGGCCCTGCGTCCCTTCCAGTAGCTGCAGTTGTCTCATGATGAGGTGGTGAAGGACAAGGAAGAAGGTGCCTTGCCGAATGGTAGAATTTACTGGGCTCCCGCTGGCCTGCCGGCAGGGTGGGAGGAGTGGTTTTGAATGAGCTGCCTATGGGACCCACCTCCCAGCCCTGCAGTTTCCCCAGCACCCCCAAGTCACCCTTCCTCCCATCACCACAGCAACACACACCCTGGGAGCCGTGATGCCCTGAGCAGGCCAGACGTGTCGTCTCTGCCCCCAGCTTGGAGGTGTCCGACCTCACAGGCCCCATCTAAGGTCTCACTCTCTTCCTGGAGCTCTTGGCCTCTGGTGACAGTTGGCAGTAGAAGGTACTGTCCCAGAGTGATCCAGGATCCCCCAACATCTTGGCACCAGGGATCTTTCTTGAATTCATGTAAATTCTCCCAAAGTCAGTAAGATAAATGCCCAAATTATAAACTCCAGCCCTTGAATGGAGATGAACGTGCCCTCTAGCTCTGTTTCACCAAAGGTGGGGTGGGGCGTCAGCTGAGGCCTAGACCCCAGGGAGGGCGTGGCCTGGAGGAATCAAGGGGTGTGCCTGTGGAGTGCTGTCCCTCTGGCTGGGTGACATGGGGTGCCCCAGGGCCGTGTGTCCCTTGGTTGGCTTGCCCCAGGGTGCTCCAGAGCACAGCCTTTGCTCCTCTGCTCTCTGCCCTGCCCCACATCTCCCCAGCAAGCCGGCGCTTTCGGCTTTGGAGGTTCCTTAATGAGCACTGATGCCTTTCCTAAAATGAAGAACAACTCCTTCGTAGGTCCTGATTTGTTTCCCATTGGTCAGTCTTCAGTTCGTACCTTTGTGTGCCCCTCTGCTGCTCGTCACAGGATAAGCCCCGTGGCCCCAGCCGCTGGGAGACGAGGCTCATCAAGGGTCCTGGGGCTGGTCAGGGGACACTCTGGGCCGGGTGGGGTGCGGTGATGGCTGGCCCTGCGTGGGAGCTGGGAGGAGTCGGGTGGGCAGATGTGGGCTCCGGTGGGAGGAGCAGCATGAGCAGAGGCGTGGCCGCGGGTGGGAGGCGGGGCTGACCCGAGCTGCCCTGGCTTGCCCCCGCAGCGGCTGTACAGCATGGACCTGCGGAGCTCCCACAAGGCCAAGGGCAAGGAGAAGCTGTGCTTCTCCCTGTCGCGCCCACTCAGCAGCGGGAGCCCCGAGGGGGTGGTCAAGGCGGGGACACCCGAGCTGGTGGACAAGGGCCCCTTGGTGCCCACCCTGCCCTTCCCGCTCCGCAAGCCGCGCAAGGCCCACAAGTACCTGCGGCTCTCACGAAAGAAGTTCCCGCCCCGCGGGCCCAACCTGGAGAGTCTCAGCCATCGACGGGAGCTCTTCCTGCAGGAGTCACCGACCCCAGACGTCCTGCAGGCGGCCAGCGAGTGGGAGCCCACTGAGCAGCCCCCCGAAGAGGAGGGTAAGGCAGCCCAGGCCCAGAGACCCTCAAAGCTGGAAAGGTCCCTGTGGGTCATCAGGTCTAGAGAGTGCCCTGAGTGCTTGTGAGGTCACAGTGGGGACAGTCAGGCCTGGAGGCTGGCCTGACACCTAGCCCAGAGCTCACTCTTTCCTCCTACTCTCGATGAGCTGTGTCTAGCCTTGAGCTAGGCCCCGAGCTGGCTGGAGACACAGAGGGGAGGACCTTGTGTGGGGGTGGCTGGGGGGTCTGCATGCTGCCGCCCACTCCCACCTGCTCACCCTGTCAGCAATGCCCCATCTGTCTGTCTGTGTTTCACGGCTGCAGCGGAGACAGACCTGGCCGAAGGGCCCCCTCCCTGGACACCTGCGCTCCCCCCAAGTGAGGTGACCGTGACCGACATCACCGCCAACTCCGTCACCGTCACCTTCCGAGAGGCCCAGGCGGCCGAGGGCTTCTTCCGAGACCGCAGCGGGAAGTTCTGAATCACCGTTTTTTACTCTTCTTAAACTGTTTTCTTTTGGGCTTGGGGTGGGGACTTCCAGAGATGGGGAGGGGTTGGGGGTGGGGTAATAATTTTATTTAAAAAAAAAAAAGAAAACCCCGAGCATAAGAAGGGGGGAAGACCCTCCCACCCTGCCCCTTCCTCTGCGAAGGACTTTTATAGGGAGGCCTCGGGCAGGGGCTGGTGGGCTGGGCGTTGCTCTGGGAGTTGGGGCACCTCCCCAGGGCAAGACGGGGACAAGGCCACCTGCCTGGGACACCTCTGTCCTCGTTCTCTAGAGATGCAGCAGCTGGCTCTGGGAGTGACAGGAGCGTCGGGAGGCCCAAGCCCACTCCCTTGAGCAGCCCGCTTCAGCCGTCTGGCTGGCTTCCCCTTCCCATTTTTTTGATCGGGTCTTTGTTTTGAACTTTCCACTCCAGCTTTGTGGCGGGCCGTGGAGGCTGTCTGTGACCAGAGTGACTGGGTCAGCAAGCAGGGGCAGGAGGAAGGGCTTGAGATTGCTGGGGCCTGTCCCCTCCCTTTGAGAGAGGTTTCTGCCCTTCCCAGGGAGGAGGCTGCCAGCTGAGACCCTTCTGCTGAGAGCTCCACCCTCCCCCATCACCTGGCCTGTGCAGAAACACTTGAGTGACACCCAGCCCCACAGGTGTGCAGCGTACATGTCCCACCTGCCCCATGAATGTGTGTGTTTCTACAGACATGTCCACATGGGCCTTGCGAACATGCTTTAGAACCTGACCGGTGAATATGGGGTGATTCACAGCACTGAAGAACTTGCCACGGCACCCCACACTCACCCCACCTTGCATGCACATCACGTGATAGGATCGTGCTGACCTGGTTTGCCTGCAGCTGTCAGCAGAGGGCAGGGGTCTAGCCGTGGGCCCGATGGCATCTCTGCTCTAGGGATGCACATGTGGTTGGTTTTGTGGTTATACCTGGCTAGGTTGCAGGTGTGCAAGCCTCTGCCAAGTTGGGCCGATATGTCAGCACAGGCTCCAAGACACTAGGGCCCTGTCCTTCCTCCCCAGGGGGGGTTCTTGTTCTTTCTGACTCAGGTGACTTTTCAGCCCTTCTGTCTCCCCTCTTCTTCTGCCCTCCCCTCCAATCGGCCAACCCAGATGTGGTGTGGGTGTGGGCAGTCAGGGAGGGAGGGAGTGGCCCACCACCTTCTCAGGGCAGCCCCCAACTCCTGAACCATTCCTCCTTCCATTCTGTGTCCCTTCCCCATCTGACCTAAATGCCACAGCTGGGGCTGAACTTGTTTCCTGTGGGGGGACCTCCGCCATGTCTTCCTGAGGTCAGGCTGCCTCGTATGGTGGGTCAGGCCGTGCACAAGCCCTGGCGAGTGGCTGTGTCTACCAGGAGGAGGGGCGCTTGTTTTCTAGCTTATACGAGGCACCCTGTGGGCTAGTAGCCTCCCTGTCAGTGAGGGGTGACTTTTCCCTCCAACCTGCTCTTATAGGGGAGAAAAAGCCAGATTGGGGCCACAAGGGGAGCATGGAAAGGCCAACATCCATGTCCTCCTGCTGTCACCAGGGTCAGGGCAACCTGAGCTGGGAGTATGGCATAGCCGAGCTTTGAAACCTGCCTGCCCTCCCCAGTGTTGTACCCCCGCCCTGTGCTGTGTCCTCAGGAAGTCAGCAGGATCTCTGCTGAGGCACAGAGAGGGTGATTCTCCACCCAGCCTCTTCCCCAGTTCCCAAACCAAAGACAGCCTGAGCCCCGTTTCTGTTTGGGGTACTCCGTTGGCAAAATTCCCAAACCCCTGATTCTTTCTCTCTCCCCTCTTCCTCCTTAATCCTTAGTTGTCCAGGGTCAATTCAGTGCTTCCATTGGGGCATGGTCCCCTCTGGGGTGACCTGATTCACCCCCAGCCCAGGGAATTGAACCTAGAGGAACATGTGGGGGTGGGGCAGGAAAAGGGAGGGGCGGCAGGAATCTCATCCACTGGCTGGGGGACCCTGGGGAGGGGAAAGGGAAGCCTGGAGTTGCGGGGGGACTCTTCTAGGATAGAGGTCTCCAGCAGAGGTGAAGGTGGTGGAGTTGGGGAGTCTCTCTCCAGTTGGATGTGTTGGCCTGAAGCTTTGGACATGGCTAGCAGCTTCCAGTAGAAGTCACACCCCCCCATCTCCCAGGGGACGTGGATCTCTTCCTGCTTCCTGGGCACTTTCGAAGAACTGTGCAATCTGTGGGTTTGTGGTTTCGGAGGGCTTTTTTTGTGGACAAGGCAGTTGTTTTTCTGTCTGCAGCAGCGGAACGCATCTTTCCTCTTACTCAGCCCTTTATGGCCCTTGGGGGCATCCTGTGGCCCAGGGAGGGCTGAACTCCAGGGTGACCTGGAGTGGGTGGACCAGAGATGCCCAGCTCAGGGCAGCATGTGGCTCATGGGCTGCTGTGAGCCAGGAACAGGCTGTGGGCTGCCACCTGCCCACCTGCAGGACAGGTGACTTCTATGAGGTCACCTTCTATGAGGCCTGTGTGGCTGCAAAGGCCTCCCCCCAGCCCGGAGTGTCCCAGCGGGGGCAAGGTAGACAGTGACCTCCCACCCCCACAGCCCCCCGCAGAAGGCCAGTACTCCTAGGGGCGGGGGAGGGTTAGAGAGCATCTGACCACCTGCCTTTCTTCCCCAACCCCACCCCGTTTTGAATGTAGAGACCAGTAGGTACCTTTTCTTTTGTGGTGGGGTGGGGTGGGGAAAACGTTCCTCCACCCCCGCGTGGCCACTTGCACTGTGTGGCCGGGCCCCACCGGGCTCCAGGACTGTCACTGCTCTTAGGGGGATAGTCCCCAGTGCCAATTTCCTCCTCTCCTCTTGCTCCGGGAAAGCGCTAGGCTTCTGTGAGGTGGGTACGGTTTTGCTTTACACGTGGCCCGCCGTGGCCTGCAGGTCTCAGCACAAGAGCGCTTCCTTTGCACAGACGAGCTGAGCTTCGTTCAGACTTGATGAATGTATCCGGGAGGGGCGGGCCGAGTCGATCCGAGCACATGCCTTTCCCGAGCGAGCGTGCTGGGGAGAGCCAGCGGACGTAGAGCGCGGTTTTATTTTTGTACTGACATTGGTAAGAGATGTATAGCATCTATTTATTTAGATGATTTATCTGGTAAATGAGGCAAAAAATTATTAAAAATATATATTAAAGATGATTAAAAAAACTCATGGACATTCGATCATTGCTTCTGATGACGTCCCTGCTGTGCCAAGGAGAGAGCGCCAGCCCTGGTGCTGCCTAGGGTTTAAGTCCCAGGTCTGCTAGTCACTGACCGTGATTTTGGACAAGTCACTTTGTTTTCTAAGCCTCATGGACATACAGTGAAGATTAACTGAGGTGATGGGAACCAGGAGTGTCACTGGTGGGGCCACCAGCCTGGTCCAGACAGTGCACCCTCGGAGGCTTGGATGTGCTTCTGACCTCGTCACCTTCCCTCCAAGTCCCCCCAGGAGTACTCTGTTCCAGGACCTCGGGGAGTCAGCATCCCAGGTCTCTGCAGTCGCGGGGCTGTCACAGGCGAATGCGCACCTACTGTTTGTTCAGCTGAGCCTTGCACACCTGTCTGGACGCTGAGACAGGTGGTCAGAGCAAAGATTTGAGAGCTGGGGGTGTCCTGCGAGCGCATCTGCATTTGGTGTCACACCGGCAGCAGCCCGGGGGCTGGAGGGAGCGGGCCAGACTGGCGAGCGGTGGGAGAAGAGTGAAGAGGCTGTTGCAGCCGTCCAGACGGAGGTGGTGGCGGCAACAGCTGTGGCCGTGTTGGTGAGAGAGAGACACGGATAGCCTGGGGGTTAATGTAGGTGGGGAGTCGTCAAGATGTGACCTATTTGCTGAGAGGGCAGGGAGGTGTCAAGATCCTGCCTGGGCTTCCAGTTTGGGCACCTGGGAGGTGAAGATAAGGATGGAGGCTGAAGGAGAAGCAGCAGGTTCTGAAGTGTCTTGGCTACCCCGAAAAGCAGAGCCTGAGAAGGATTTTCTGCGCAGGGAGTTTATTTGGGAGGTGATCCAAGGAGCAGAGGTTAGGGGTTAAGAGAATGGGTCAGGGAAGGAAGAAAAGCCATTACAAGGGTTTATTATTGAGGCCACTTTTATGGGCAATTGGGATGTGATTCTGCCTGAGATCACCTGAGAGGTGTACAGGTATCCCCCAGAATTGTCCCCTCCGAAAGGATGAGGGGCGGGAGCATTATCCCTCGAGTGCTACCCCTCCTGAGTGGAGTGCTGCTCTGGATGTGCTAACCCCTGCCCCCACCTTCCAGGCTCTGCGTATGCCAGCTTCCACCGCCTGGCACCTCTGTCTGTTGTGTTGGAAGAGCCTGGGGTAGAAAGTGAAGACGTGTCACCAGTGGAAGCCCACAGGGAGCTAGCTGTCCACCCCACCCACCGATGAAATGAGCGAGACCGAGAGATGCGTGCCCAGGAGGGGCGCTGGAGGTGTCTGGTACGGTCCACCCTTCGCATTGCTGTGCTTTGCCCTTTTTTTCCCATTAGCGATAGGGTCTTATTCTGTCGCCCAGGCTGGACTGCAGTGGCACGATCGTAGCTCACTGTAACCTCCAACGCCTGGGCTCAAGCCATCCTCCCACCTCACCCTCCCTGGTAGCTGGGCCTACAGGTGTATGCCACCATGCCCAACTAACTTCTTATTTTCCATGGGGACAGGGTCTAGCTGTGTTGCCCAGGCAGGTCTCAAAACTTCTGGCCTCAAGTGATCCTCCCGCCTTTGCCTCCCAAAGTGTGGGCATGACAGGAGTGAGCCACTGCGCCCAGCCGTGCTTTGGCCATTCTTCAAAATCCATCCACTTTTTCACTGAGTCTTCCACAGGTGGCCAGTTCCTGTCTCTAGGAAAGACTTAACACCTGGTGGTTAGTGGGGTGGACTTAAGTCCTCAGTGGGGCAGCTGGCCCCAGGCTGTGACTGGCACATCTGCCACGCCTCCTTCCCCACCTGCCTGCTGGCTGGGCCACTTACCCAGGAAGAGACTGGGCCCGAGGACTTGCCTTGTCAGCTCAGGCCGCAGCTGCTGCGGTTGCTTTCGCAGTCACCACTGGGCTTGGACGCACCAAGAGACGACTCAGCGACTACCCCGAGTTCCAAACTTGCCCACGTTATATAGCAGCAACTCTCACATATCATGGTGGACAAGGTCAGTTAACCGAGTCAATCTGGTAACTACTTTTTTCTTTTTGCTTGCTGATCTACTACTGGCTCTGGGAACCCAAAGTGACAAAGTGGTAGTTGTAGCTTCAGTTTCTGAGAACTTTCTGACACCATTCCCTGGGAGAGGCGTTCCCTCCGCTGGAAAGTAGGACCTCTCCTCTCCCAGGTCTGATTCGCAGTGGTGCAGAGCACAGATGCTGCAAGTGGCTGAGAAGGGCTGATCCAGCTCCCACCCTTGGTTCTTCCTGGACACGGCACCACTGGTTCAGCACGTTTGCTACGTCTGGGGGGCAGTGCCCCAACTCCACGGGTGTTGTCCCAGGCTGGTGCTGTAGATAAGCTTTAGTGGGCAGCTCCATTGTTCTGTTGGGATGGCAGCTTCTGGGTGGCACAGTATGTGGCAGGACCAGTGCGTCCCATCGCCAGGCATGTTATTGTGCTTCCTTCACTGTAAAATGGGTCCCTTGATCTAACTCTGTGTTCTGCTGGGTGCAGTGGCTCATACCTATAGTCCCAGCAACTCTGGAGGCTTAGGGGGAGGATCCCTGAGCTCAGGAGCTGGAGGCTACAGTGAGCTATGATGACGCCATGGCACTCCAGCCCAGGCGGCAGAGCAAGACCTTGTCTCCAAAAACAAAGCCAAAAACTGTCAGCAGTTAAACATTGGAAAAGGGAGCCAGACTCCTCCTTACAGCATCTCCACCCCATGGTGGGCTGTTGTCAGGCCCAGGCTTCCAGAAGCACCTCGGCAGTGCATGAGGATGGCACAAGTGTCCTTGTCAATCCAGAGTCACGGGGGAATGCCCTCATGCCAACACCTTCCCCCCTTTATTTTTACCCTGTAAGTCTCAACCCCTCTGGCCGGGCGTGGTGGCTCACGCCTGTAATCCTAGCACTCTGGGAGGCCGAGGTGGGCAGATCCTTTGAGCTCAGGAGTTCAAGACCAGCCTGAGCAAGAGTGAGACCCCCATCTCTACTAAAAAAAAAAAAAAAAAAAAAAAAAGAAAGAAAGAAATTAGCTAGGCAACTAAAAATATCTAGAAGAAAAAAGTTAGCCGGGCATGGTGGCGCATGCCTGTAGTCCCAGCTACTCGGGAGGCTGAGGCAGGAGGATTGCTTGAGCCCAGGAGTTTGAGGTTGCTGTGAGCTAGGCTGATGCCACGGCACTCTACAGTCCGGGCAACACAGTGAGACTCTGTCTCAAAAAAAAAAAAGAAAAATATATAATAGCAGTGTGGGGGTAGTATTCAGAAGTAGAGATTCTAAGACTCTCTAAGGAAAGTAGATTGCAATTATTAATACATTTCTTTGGTTCTTTTTTTTTTTCTTCCTAGAATAGACATTTGTCAAATAGACATTTGTTTGACTGGAGGGAATAATATCCAAGAGTAGTAATTATTTGAACAGATATATCTTACTCAAAAGCAGCTAGACATGTAAATGTACTGAAAACACACAAAAGTGAAAATTTGCTTTTGTTCTGTGACCTGGCATCTGCCCAGACACTAAAGATCATTAATACCCATATACATGTACAAATGGTAAAATCGCTTTGGCATGATTCTGATCTCCGTGTCTGTGTGATAAGTGTTACTTAAAACAGCAAAATTTGTGAAATACATAATTCCCTGGAGACAGTGATTTTTTTTTTATGATTTCAATCTAAAGATTGTTATGTACATGTGAATGCATATCTGAATCCCCAGTAAAACTGTTAAGTTTTTATTAAATGGTTCTGCAATACCAGTTTTCCTCCCAGGAAACGAAATTCAAATAAAATAAGTTGTTTGCTTCCTGCCATTTCACCTGATGATTTTTTCAGTTCTGGATTTCAATTTGTTGAGTTGTTGGGTTTTTCCCCCCAAAAGATGTTCCGTAAACACCAACCATGAATATCTTTCACGCACAAATGTTTTAAAACTATGGAGTTACCATTGTGATCTTTTCCCATTAGCTGTTTGTAGAGAACGTTAGTGTGCATATCTTTTGTCAAACAAATGGGCTATGTTTGTTCAATAAACATTTCAACAAATGTTTATATTTCTTGCTTAACTGATTCTGTATGCTTTAAAATGGATGTTATTCAAAATTAGATTACAGAAACCATTTTAAATCATCAGATGCCAGATTAAGATTTCTGTTGAAGGTGGGGTGGGAGAGATTTTGGGGAGGCAAGGATTATATAGGGGTGGAAAACAGTATGTGTAGTTTTAAGAATAAAGCAACTTTGATATTAATACTTTTTTTACAAAAGCATTTATTCTCTTATACAAATCTCCACTTATTTCTAGGAAATTTAGGAATGAGAAAAATATTTGCAATCTCTGCAGTGTCAGAGTCTTTACCTCTTAAATATCTGGTCCTACACTGTTCACAACCTCAGACACTCAGTCTATGTCTTGATGATTAATGGTTTTGAATTGCATTTATTAGTTTTGAAAACTTGAGCAGAATTAAAGAGCATATATACCACATAGTTCAACATTGTAGAAAAAGTCTCTTATGTTGTTTTTAAAGCAACGAATCTGCTATGTAGACACTTGTTAATTCATTAAGTGTCAAAGGGAGAGGAATTTTTTATACAAAAGGCATTGCAGACCCTGGGTTGAATGCAGCTTTCTATGACAACTAATTAGAATGTAAACAAACTTTGGAAGTCTGGATATATTAAAGGAGATGCCTTACAATTATTAATAATTCAGCCAGAGCAATTTTGTGGCTATAAGATACAGGACAGACATAAACAGAGCCTATACCCCCTAATAAATGGGTTAAGGTTTATATCCTTGCAAATATGGTTAGCCTTCATTTTTATCAGATTTTTCTTAAAAACTACATTTTACTCTGTTTTGCCTCCCATTACACTTATGTCAACATCCTCTCATCTTCTGAGAGAGTTTCACTAACAACTGCCTGTTGAAAGCTGACACTCTCAAGATTCAAGCTTGATTCTGCTAGCCAAAGCTAAATCAGAAAGTACAAGGCTTAAGGAAACCTGGGACAAATAAACTAATATTGTGTAGTTTCATTTCTCCATTAAAGAATAGATAGGACTTACAATTTTCTCCTTTCATAACATCTGAAGGATTTTTTCAATATGTCACAGTATTTCAGCAACTCCAGAGTGACACAGATAATTTGATAATGGCTAATTCCTTGTGCTCTCTTATATTAATGTTTTCTGGTGCGAATCTCTGAAAGCATTAAAGACATTCTAAAGGCCAGGCATGGTAGCTCATGCCTGTAATCCTAGCACTCTGGAAGCCGAGGAGGGCGGGTCGTTTGAGCTCAGGAGTTCGAGACCAGCCTGAGCAAGAGCAAGACTCCCGTCTCTACTGAAAAAATAGAAATTAGCTGGACAACTAAAAATATATATAGAAAAAATTAGCCGGGCGTCGTGGTGCATGCCTGTAGTCCCAGCTACTCGAGAGGCTGAGGCAGAGGGATTGCTCAAGCCCAGGAGTTTGAGCTGTGAGCTAGGCTGACGCCATGGCACTCACTCTAGCCCAGGCAATAGAGTGAGACTCTGTCTCAAAAAAAAAAAAAAAGACATTCTAAGAATTTTTGGTTGAAGAAAGCTGATAATTGTCATTCTTTATCACTTATGCTATAATTTTCATAATATAAATGCTCAGACACAAAGACTCATAGTCCCCAAAAACACTTCTCGTTTTCAAACTTCCATTAACATTTTCATTATAGCAGTTTTGTCATGTGCACTACATTTAGCATGCAGTCAATTAAAAATAATATATTTAGTATTGTCAATACCATTTAGCCTTGGAGAGAAAGAGG
Source organism: Lepilemur ruficaudatus (assembly GCA_963574885.1). NCBI lineage: Eukaryota > Metazoa > Chordata > Mammalia > Primates > Lepilemuridae > Lepilemur > Lepilemur ruficaudatus. The sequence continues at coordinate 92,476 of CAUYRT010010226.1, forward strand.
CTAAATAAGATTGCTTTGTGTGAGGGAGGCTTACTCATTAAGGTAAACAATTTATTCAGGTTATTAGCTTTTCTTATGACTAAAAAATATACCAGAGACTATAGCACAGTTGTTCTCAAACTTCTTGTTTTGGGGGCCGGGCGCGGTGGCTCATGCCTGTAATCCTAGCACTCTGGGAGGCCGAGGCGGGAGGATCGCTCAAGGTCAGGAGTTCGAAACCAGCCTGAGCAAGAGTGAGACCCCGTCTCTACTACAAATAGAAAGAAATTAATTGGCCAACTAAAAATATATGGAAAAAATTAGCCGGGCATGGTGGTGCGTGCCTGGAGTCCCAGCTACTCAGGAGGCTGAGGCAGGAGGATTGCTTGAGCCCAGGAGTTTGAGGTTGCTATGAGCTAGGCTGACACCACAGCACTCTAGCCCGGGCAACAGAGTGAGACTCGGTCTCAAAAAAAAAAAACAAAAAAACCTTCTTGGTTTTGGGATCCCAAAGAGCTTTTGTTTATGTAAGTTATATCTATCAATATCTACTATATCCAAAATTAAAACTAAGAACAATGAAATGTATTAAGTATTTTTAAATAATAATACATGTTAATATAAATATTTTTTTATGAAAAATAACCAATTTCCAAGATAAAACGAATGGTACTATTTCATATTTTTGAAAATCTCAATGTCTGGCTTAATATAAGCAAACCGGATTACCAGTTCTACTTCTGCATTCAATCTGTTGCAGTATGTTCTCTTATGAAACTGTTTATATGTTGCTTTTCAATAACTAAAAGATTAACGTTATTTTGAGCAGCTTATGCCTTGGCTCATGAACACAAATTATGTGACCCTTGGGCGGCCCACTGTGGAGTATCAGTTCCCTCATTTATCAGATATACTATTTTACAGCACAGCTGAAGTGAAGATCAAATGAAATGTTTGTAAAAATGCTTTGTAAAGCCCTACATAAATATTGGTATACAAAAGCCTTCACCATTCCAACACAAACACATACCCTGAAGATGTGGCGCCTTCAGAAATCCCAAAATTTAAACAATGCCCCAGTGATTCTGAGATGTAGTTAGGTCAAATAGAACATATATAGTCCAGAGCAGAAACAAGGCAAGTTCACAGAAACAAGTGAGAGTTTGGCAGAACTGAGATACAACTATTATAAGATTCAGAGGGGACCTCAAAAGCACAGACAAAAACAAAAATGAGATTACAGCAAGCTAAAAGTCTTCTGCACAGCAAAGGAAACAAAGAGACAACCTACAGAATAGTAGAAAATATTTGCAAACCATCCAAGGGATTAATAATCAGAACATATAAGGAACTCAACTCAGTAGCAAAAAACCAAATAATCTAAAAATGAGCAAAAGATCTGAATAGACATTTCTCAAAAGAAGGCATGCAAATGGTCAACGGGTATGTGAAAAAATGCTGAACATCCACGAATCATAATGGAAATGCATATCAAAACCACAACGAGATATCTTCTCACCTTGGTTACAATGGCTTTTATCAAAAAGACAAAAAAATAAATGCTGGTGAGGATGCAGAGAAAGGGGAACACTTATACATTATCAGTGAGAATGAAAATTAGTACAGCAACTATGGAAAACAGTGCAGATATTTCTCAAGAAACTAAAAATAGAACTACCGTATGATCCAGGAATCCCACTGCTTGGTATATATCCAAAAGAAAGGAAATCAGTATATTGAAGAGATAATCTGCACTCCCATAGGTGTGAAAAACTTCCATTTTCCAAACATTACTTCACATATCTAATCCCAAAACTGCATTTCACACCTAAATAAGTGATAACGGGCTTTGGTGTTTAGGCTGATAGGTCACTATAATAATAATTTAAAAATGGAGTAAGAAATGGAGGCAACGGCAGAAGTGTCTTTTTTTTCTACAACGCACCCCGTATTTCAGAGAAATATATTGGTACCCTTCATCCATAAACTTGCAAAGAGAACACATTTTTTCATTTCTACCCAAATGGCAGATAATACTGTTTTCAATGGTTGCAAAAGTTCTCATGGGGCCCCAACAGCATGAGACTGCAAGTCTGACCTCTGTAATCTCTTCTCCTTGATAGGAGAGCTGTCAAACAATGTAGAGAACTGGTGTAGAGAACTGTCTTACGAGTTGCCCTATATTGGATGACCTTGGAGCAGTTACTTAACTTTTCTGAGCCTTACTTAGGTCAGGAACCAATTTGGTTAATGCCTCCCGTTCATTTATTCATTCATTTGTTTACTGTTGAGCATTAAAGATAAAAAAAATTATACAGCACATGGTACCAGCTCTCAACTTTTTAAAAAGGGTACAGATGTGTTACTACAATCCTTTATCAAGATGAGTACCCAATCACTATGGAAAACATTAAGTGAGGATTCAAAATAGAAGATCACAGTTTCCAATCAAGATTTTAAAATCCTTAGAATTTAAACTGAAAGGCAATGTCTTAGTCTGTTTTGTGTTGCTATAATAGAATACCACAGACTGGGCAATTTATAAAGAATGATAATTTATTTCCTCACAGTTCTGGAAGCTAGAAAGTCAAAGATCAAGGGTCATCTGAGGAGGGCCTTCTTCCTGTGTCATATCATGGGAGGAGGCAAAAAGAAAAACAGAAAAAGGACAAAGTGGTGGGAGGGAGGGAGAAATAGGAGAGGGGGAGATAAGGAGCAAGAAGAGGGATTAGAGGGAGGCAGTGCGGGAGTGGGGAGAAAGGGCAGAGTTCAGTCTTTTATGAGGAATCCACTCTCATGATAAAGGCACCAACGCATTCATGAGGGTGGTGCCTCCTCACCCAGACGCCTCCCATCAGGCCCCGCCTCCAACACTGCTGCACTGGGGAGCAAGTCTCCAACACATGGGCTTTAGGGGACACATTCAAATCATAACAGCAAATACATTTTGATTAATAGGTGAATAAATCCATTGCAAGAAAAGGTGAAGAACAAACTTAGATCAGTAGTTCTCAATTCTGCTACACATTACACTCACCTGGAGCGCTTTAAAAACTACTGATGCCTTGGCCCCACACTTGAGAGATTCTGATTTAACTGGTATGGGATTTGGCCTAAACGTCTGCAGATGATTCTAACAATAGTTAAGGGTGAGAACCACAGACCATAAAGAATACTAACTCTTGTGTTTAATTCTAGAGATGAAAAATAAAACAGCGACAAAAGCAAAACTCATTTCCTTCATACCAATTGATTTATATATATAAATATATGTGTGTATATATATATATAGAGAGAGAGACAAAGAGACAGAGAGACAGGGGATTCACTGAAACCCTGAATTCTAGTGCAGGAGAATTATTATTATTATTATTATTATTATTTTGAGACAGAGTCTCACTCTGTTGCCCAGGCTAGAGTGCTGTGGCGTCAGCCTAGCTCACGGCAACCTCAAACTCCTCTCAAGCAATCCTTCTGCCTCAGCCTCCTGAGTAGCTGGGACTACAGGCATGCGCCACCATGCCTGGCTAATTTTTTCCATATATTTTTAGTTGTCCAGCTAATTTCTTTCTATTTTTAGTAGAGATGGGGTCTCACTCTTGCTCAGGCTGGTTTTGAACTCCTGACCTTGAGCGATTCTCCTGCCTTGGCCTCCCAGAGTGCTAGGATTACAGGCGTGAGCCACCATGCCCGGCCTAGAACTATTTTTAATACAGTGATGTTACACAGTTTTTCCTGATGCTTAAAAATAATGCTTTTTGTTTTGTCAAATTTTTTCTAGTGGGGGTGAGGAAGGCAGATGTCATCCTTCTTCCTAGATGCCCTAATGGAAGCCTATTCGGTTAAGTGAAGGCTCCGTGTTAAAACACACACACACACACACACACTTCCCCCCCGACACACAAACATAAGCCAAGGAGACAAAAACACCACTATCATAATAAGGAATAAGGGTAGGATTATTATTTTGCAATGAGTTGGATCAAAATCATGTTAATAGGGTAAATGTTCATTTTTCACATATAAATAGACTTTGTGGTCTTCAAAAAAAATGAATTTTTGTGGCAACAAGGTAACTTGTTTTTAGTGCCTGTCCTCAAGAAGTTTATATTATAGTAACAAGAAACAGAAAATAAATATAAAAGCTAACAAATAAGGTAAACTAATTTCAGGGACTGCTAATTGCTAAAGAGAAGTTAAAATATAACTTCATGACGAAACACTTTTTCCTTTTTTTCTTTTTGTGAAAGGGTCACCCTATATCGCCCAGGCTCATTTCACACTCTAGGACTCAAATGATCCCCCCACCTCGGCCTCCCGAGTAGCTAGGACTACAGGCACATACCACTGTGCCCAGCTCTGAAAGAATTTTCTAAAGAGATGATATTTGAGTTGAGACCTGAGTGATGCAACTAAGCAAAGTGCTGGGCAAAGAGTTTTCCAAGAGAAAAAACAATAACAACACGTACAAAGGCCCTGAAATTAAAATAAACTTGGCATTTTCAAGGGACTGAAGTAAGACCAAATGACTGGCACAAGATGAAATTAGAAGTAAGGTCTATATCTCGTTGGACCTTGAAAGCCAAATAAGGACTTTGGATTTTATTCTGAGTATAAAAGAAAGCCTTTGGTGCAGGGGGAGGAGATTATCTGATCGGATTTATGATTTTACAATCTCACTTTGGCTGATAGTAGAACATCAATTATACATATAAAGAAGGGAGCAGGAAACTAGTAAGCCCTTGGAGTTCAGATAAAAGTTGCTAGTGGCTTTGACTAAGGTTGTGGCAATATGAATTATAAGAAGTGATCAGGCCGCCATGGTGGCTCATGCTTGTAATCCAGCACTCTGGGAGGCTGAGGCCGGAGGACTGCTTGAGACCAGACGTTCAAGACCAGCCTGAGCAACATAGCAAGACCCCGTCTCTACCAAAAATAGAAAAAGCCAGCCATAGTGGCACATGCCTGTAGTCCCAGCTACTCAGGAGGCTAAGGCAGGAGAATCACTTGAGGCCAGGAATTTGAGGTTGCTGTCAGCTATAATGATGCCACTGTATTCTACCTGGGGCGACAGAGCAAGACTCTGTCTCAAAAAAAAAAAAAAGTGATCAGATTTGGGATACATTCTGGAGGTAAAGCCTAATAGGTCACAATGATGGCCTGACTATGTATGGGAGGGAAGAGAGAAAACAAAAATGACATCTAGTTTTGAGGCCTGAGCAACTGAGAGGTTGAAGACACAAATTGAGATGGGAAAGTATGGTAAGGGAATGAGGGGTGAGAAGGAGCAGACTGGGAGCAGATATTACTTAGGATACAGATTCACTTGCTGGAATAAAGAGGTCCAGTGGTGGCTGAGTGCCGTAGCTCACTCCTATAATTCCAGCACTTTGGGAGGCCAAAGCAGTTGAGGCCAGGAGTTTGACACCAGCCTGGGACACATAGTTAGACCCTATCTCTACCAAAAATTAAAAATTAAAAAATTACTAGCCTGAGCAAGAGCAAGACCCCGTCTCTACTGAAAAAACACAAAAAAATGAGCCAGACAACTAGAAATATATAGAAAACATTAGCCAGGCATGGTGGCGCATGCCTGTAGTCCCAGCTACTTGGGAGGCTGAGGCAGGAGGATCGCCTGAGCCCAGGAGTTTGAGGTTGCTGTGAGCTAGGCTGATGCCACGGCTCTCTAGCCTGGGCAACAGAGTGAGACTCTGTCTCAAAAAAAAAAAAATTAAAAATTAAAGAAAAGAGATTCCAGTGGTTTAAACCAGATAAACTAAAGTTCTCTTTCATGTAACAGTCTAAGAATACAAGCAGTCTAGGGCTGAAATGCTTACCTCAGGTATTCAGAACCTAGATGCTTTCTACTATTGCTCCACTGGCCCCTAGAGCAGTGTTTCTCAAACTGCTTGTGTATGGTTCACCCAATGTTGCCCTTCTCTGCATGCTCAAAGATAGTTCACCACAACATCCACTGGGTCAATGTGGCAGCCATGCAACAGGGCCGGGAGGTATGGAGGGCCTGCCTCATTATTTTCATGCTGTACTGTCCCTTCTGTTCATTTTCCCATAGGCAGAACTTAGTCACAGATCATACTCAAAGGAGGCTGCACAATGCAGTCTTCATTCTGGACAAAATCTGCCCACCTAAAATTTGGGAATTCTATTACTAAAGAAGGAAAATGTGGCTAATGGGGCCAGCTGGAAGTCACTGCCACAGAGAGGAAACTCAGTATTTCAGTGTTGGCTATAATGATTTTGAGGTGCCTGCTAGACACCCAAGTGGAGATCTTTAGTAGGGCGTGGGATACAGAGGTGTGGAGCTAAGTATCCATCAGGAAAGGAGATAGAAGTTAAGAAACCAACAGAATATAAATGGTATTTGAATTTTGGGGACTGGATAAAATCACCTAGGGAGAGTAAAGACAGAGAAAGAAGAAATCCCAGGATGGGGACCTGGGGTGCTACAATATTTAGAGTTCTGGCAGAGAAAGAGGAGCCAACAAAGTAGACTGAGAAGAAACAGGCAGTGAAAGGAGAAGAAAACTGTGAGAGTGCAGTGTCGGGAAACCTGGAAAAGAAAGCAAATCTCCAAGAGGGAGGGCTCAATAGTGTCAAATTCTGCTGAGAAGTCAAATCAAAGGGACAGAAAATTGAACATTTTGGCAGAAAGGATTTTACTGGTGAACTTAATAAAACATGTCTGAGTGATGGGCACGAAAAGCCAGAAGAGCTAGGGAAAGAATTAAGGGCGAGGAAGGAGAGACAGTACAAGGAACTCTCTGGAGGAGTTTTCCAATGAATATGAGCAGAAAAATGGGGGTAGTCACTTGAGTGGGATCTGAGAGTGAGGGGAGAGCTTTTTGTTGTTGTTGTTCTTGTTTTATCGAGATGGAAGATCAGAATATCTGCAGAGTTGTCAGGAGATACCCATACAGCCCTCTTCACAGTGACAGCGCCTCTTTGCTGGCCTGAGCACCACCATCACTGCCTGAGTGCAGGAGATGCTCTGAGCTCTACATGTTCTTGCCAAGGCTCTCTCATGCCCACCTTCCTGCCCTTGCCCTACACTTATGTCTTCACTATGATAATCAGCCTCAGAACCTACTGTCAGGATTACTCCTATCACATCCTATCCCCCTGCTTATATTAGCATCTGCTAGAAGCCCAAGACTCCCAGGTCATCTCTCAGCCTTTCCACAAGGTCCCATACATGCCCTAAACTCATTCAATCTCATGATCTTTCTCATGCATGCCCCAATCTCCTAAACTCAAGGGCCATCATCAAAAGTTGAAGCCCTGTGTCTTCAACTTTTTCTCTGAACATTCTCTTCACCAAAACCTGGCATCTTCTAAGGGCACGGACGCTCCCATTGTCCTCTCAAATGGGAGCTGGTTGTTTTGTTTTGTTTTTTTTCCCAGACCTTATAACCGAAGAATGTAGAGGTGGTGTGAGCATCCTCCCAGTTTCTCATTTTGGTTTCCAGGTTGTTATTCCTTTCTCCTCCCTAAAACTCTCCAATCCTTTTGGAGCTCATGCTGGCAGAGTATTCCACATGATACCCCATCTTTCAGCAGTCATCTGTATACCTCTGCATCGCTCCTCCTTGTTCCTTGAAGATTTTAGCACCAGACTTTCTGCCTGTCTTTCCAACACTCTTCCTGTTCTCATTCTTGGTGATACCAACATCCAAGTACATAATCCTTCCAACATTCAGCCTCCTGACCTATCCTCCAATAATCTTGTTTTCCATACAACTGCAGCCATTCACTCCCATTGGCATACTCCAGGCCTATAATTTTTTGCTTGTATACTCCTAAAAGAATTTTGAAAAACTACATACTGCCTTGCACATTCTTTTCCTTTTTAAACTGCAGTGCAGGCTGGGCGCGGTGGCTCACGCCTGTAATCCTAACACTCTGGGAGGCCAAGGCGGATGGATCGCTCAAGGTCAGGAGTTCGAAACCAGCCTGAGCAAGAGTGAGACCCCGTCTCTACTAAAAATAGAAAGAAATTAATTGGCCAACTAAAAATATATAGAAAAAATTAGCCAGGTATGGTGGCTCATGCCTGTATTGCCAGCTACTCAGGAGGCTGGAAGATCACCTGAGCCCAGGAATTTGAGGTTGCTGTGAGCTAGGCTGACGCCACGGCACTCTAGCCCGGTCAACAGAGTGAGACTCTGTCTCTAAATAAATAAATAAATAAATAAATAAATAAATAAATAAATAAAAATAAAGTGCAGTGCAAAGCAATCTTGATGCTCTCCCTCATCATAGCTCACTGTAACCTCCAACTCCTGGGCTCAAGCCTCAGCTTCCCAAAGTGCTGGGATTACAGGTGTGAGCAACTGTGTTCGGCGTCTGTGTGTTCGTTTTTTTTTTTTTTTTTGCGACAGCGTCTCACGGGGGTGCCTGGGGTAGCGTGCCGTGGCTTCAGCCTGGCTCACAGCAACCGCAAACTCCTGGGCTCAAGCGATCCTTCTGCCTCAGCCTCCCGAGTAGCTAGGACTACAGGCATGCGCCACCATGCCCGGCTATATAATCAAATTCTTATTAAAGAATTTTCAAATAGAAAACTCTGTCATTACTTTTAAAA
>CAUYRT010010228.1:0-10293 GCA_963574885.1 Lepilemur ruficaudatus
CTGTAGTCCCAGCTACTCGGGAGGCTGAGGCAGAAGGATCGCTTGAGCCCAGGAGTCTGAGGTTGCTGTGAGCTAGGCTGACGCCACGGCACTCACTCTAGCCTGGGCAACAGAGTGAGACTCTGTCTCAAAAAAAAAAAACAAAACAAAACAAAAAAAACATATCATCTGAATAAACTAATGGGTGGGCAAAGGACAAGTCCAGAAAATCACAAAGGAGGCACTACGACAAATTAAAAAACATATAAAATTGTTCAACTTCCCTAATATTCAAAGAAATGCAGAAGAAAACAATGAGGTATCAGCTTTTATTTACTAAATTAGCACCCCCCCAAAAAATGATGACTCAATGTTAATGCAAGTACAGTAAACCTATTTTCTCAAACACTGCTGGTATCACTCCAAATGACACCAACTCTTTGGGAAAGCAATTTGCTAATGTATATATCTATGATGTATAATACACTGATGTATACGTATATACTTATTCAGAATCATAAAAACATATATATGGTTCTTCCTCAGTAATCTTACTTCCAGGAATCTAGTCTAAGTAGGGAGAGAGAAACAAAACAGGAAAAACAAACAAACCCACACAAAGAAAATGCCACAAACCCAAATATAAATATCACAAAATATTTACAACAGTGAAAATACAGAAATTCCAACATTTAGTAAATTATAGCACAATGACTTTGCAACTATTAAAACTGAAAAGTATGAAGCATGAAGATAATGTATCTACACAGAAATATGTACGATTATATAAAGTAAAAAAAGTAGGATATAAAATTGCACACATATTAAAAACTGTAACTACTCAAATATTCATTAAGAGGAAATAATAAAAATGATAACAGTTGTTCAATGAGGATCATAAAATTATGTGTTTTTTCTTTCCACTTTTCCCTCACCTTTCTTTTATTTGAGAAAGAGTTTCGCTCTGTTGCCCAGGCTAGAGTGCCATGGCATCAGCCTAGCTCACAGCAACCTCAAACTCCTGGGCTCAGGCAATTCTCCTGCCTCAGCCTCCCGAGTAGCTGGGACTACAGGCACATGCCAACATGCCCAGCTAATTTTTTTTTCTATTTTTAGTCGATATGGGGTCTTGCTCTTGCTCAGGCTGGTCTCGAACTCCTGAGCTCAAGTGATCCTCCCGCCTCGGCCTCCCAGAATGCTAGGATTATAGGCATGAGCCACTGCACCTGGCCTTCCCTCAATCTTTCTAAATGTCGAACCATTACTTTTATGTAAATAACTTAAGTTATTTACAAAACAGTATTAACATTAGCATAATTTATAAATAAAACTCCATAATTAACATAAAGAGATGATTCAGAAGGTACTTCTGGATCTTGAAATCCCCCAGGATCTTCTCTATGAATAACTGTTTTTTAAAGTCTAATGGTTAAGTGGGGGAAGTGGCAGTTAACAGAGGTTTCCACTTGCCAGTGAAACAGTCTTGCTTTAAAGACCTATCAGAGTCAGGGATGATTCAGCTGCAGATAGATATATCTGATTCTTGTCACTGGGATAAATCCCCCTCCCAGGTTCTTAAATATAAAACATACAACTTTACAGCTTTTAAAGAAATATATATTAAACACGTAAGTAAACTGGACATAAATTTTATAAATGAAAGCATTGGGTATAAGTTAGAATTCAAGCAGACCAAGAGAACAAGGCACCAAGACAGATTAATGGGAACTATAAAGAAGGGAATTCTTGGTACTCTAACCCTTCCAAATGTAATAAAGCTTGGTTAGCTAGCACTCAAATAACCAGAGTTCTCAGTCAACCATGCATTCAGCATTGCAAAATTTCCCATCTAATGGATCCACCTACTTTGGGGGTCAAAAACCATAGAGAAATAGAGTAAATACAAAATACTGTGTACCCAACAAAAACAAGTGACAATCTGGAAATTTCACTTCAGTCCTTCAATTTTTCTTCTTGATAGGAAATCAAAATGTTTACCTCTTCTTAGTTGGTTCCGTTGTATTCTTCCCAAGGATTTCTCTAATGAAAACAAAACAGAGTTCATTACATATGTATGAGCTAGTGGTAGCTAACACCAAATGAGAGCAAAAAGGACTTACAAAGTTGATTTTCCTGGTTACTCTGATGAAACTAACATACTGGTAGGAAGCACTATAATGCTTACATTTAAAATGGGTAACAAATTAAATGTTCCAATGAAATATTACCAACACTGTATTTCCCCTTATAACCAAGACAGTTTACTTAAAATGTAAACTTTTATATTTTACTAGTAAAAGATGGTACTAGGTGTCAGTCATTTCCATGCACTGGGAAGGTCTTACATCCTCTAACAGAGAGAAAGAGAATTTGTTGCAGTATAAGGTGGCCAATGACCTGAAACTGGGGTGCACACCTGACATTTACAAAGAAGTGAATGAGGTTCTCAGAAAATACTCCTGAGGAAACCAGAGGGGAAGCTACATCAGCCAGATTCCTAGTTCTGAAGGCTCTCTGGAAGTCTATTGTATCTTTCCCAGATAAAGTAAACAGAATGATCAAAATCACATATTAAAGAAAAAGTACCAAAGTTTCTAATTCCATAGTCCATGATGTATTCCTAAGAGGGAAAAGGGAATACATGCTTCTTACTGTCTTTTTCAAATGGAAACAAGTCTGTAGGCCTGTTATATTTTTCAAGGGAATAATAATCTGTCTTACTGTGAAGCTACTTTCCATAATAAACCTTTATTTCATGAAAATATTCCTGGTACTCCCCTACTTTAGGCCCCTTGAAAACCAAGCCATCACTAGAGCACCACATTCATAAAATGGCCATCTAACAAAGTAAGGCCAGCATCTGGCAGAAGTAGCCAGATCCTCCTTAGGCACCAGGAAATAAGGATCAGACAGACGACTGCCAAGATCTTGCAATGGTGTGGATTTGAGAGGCGGATTTTTGTTTGTATAGCATTGTGAAAATCAACACACCCTTCTCAAATGCATGCTTACTTGTGCTCACAGGACTATGTGTGTTTGTTTTCTAAAAATCAGTTTTACCTCATTGCTTTCTGCTCCTCCTCCATCTGTTCTCTGACCTGCTGTAGTTCCTTCAGTAGTTCAAGATCCGTGCCATTCACCCAGGTGTAAACCACATCGATCGGCATGGGCAGACAGAGCCTAGAGCAAACCCACAAGTCCTCCAGCTTAAATGTATTTTTCCAAATATATTTGGAATAAGAATATAACAGAGTTTAAACACAGAGATCATGAAAAAAAATCAATAAAAAGGTAATCCAACTGTGGTACATTATCACAGAAATGCATGTTTTCAAACTGGAGCTGGGAGTCTACTGTTTGTCAAGTACCTTTTCTATGAGTTGCATTATGCTAGACACTTTACATAATTTCCACCGTTTGATCCTCACAATCACCCTGTAAGGAGGCTGGTATAACTCCATTTTAAAGATTATTTGGGGTAGTCTTGGAAGCCTGGTTTCGATTAAATTGCTATATTCTCATAGCTAACAAGGGAGCTGGGATGCAAATGCAGCCAAACAGAAAAGAGAATATAAGCTTAAAGAACAAAGTTATAAATAAAAAAAAAAAAAGGTTATTGAATAGCCCATGATGAAGACCTAGACCTACTCAATACTGCAGCCTTCTCATGCCCTCCTGCCCCCAAGCCCAACCTCTTCCTGGCCTCCTCACTCTGTTCTGCTTTTCCTTGTTTCATAGCACTTACCATCTTTCTAACATATTAAACAATTAACTTGTGACCTATACTGTTAATTACATGTGTCCTCCCCCTAGATTGTAAGCTCCAAGAAGGTGGAAAACTTTACTGCTTTGTTCCCTAAAGTATCCAAACAACGAGAAGAGTGCCTGGCATGTAGGTGCCCAGTAAGTATTTGCTAACATGAGACACTAGCACAGAAGACCTTCCTGAACCTGCACCATTTTTCCTAATTATCTTATCCTCATAACAAGGAGTCAGGCAGACTTTCAATTCTTGAGTGTGCTGTTTAAGCCTCACCTTAGTGATTTTGTCCAGGTTCTACCCTTGCCAAAAGCATTCTTCCCCATTCTCTCACTGACTTACCAAAACCTACCCATCTTTCAGGGCCTGCTCCAGACCTATGCCACTTTGACATATGAGTTCATGTGTACATTTGGGTAATGATATTACTTTTCATGAGCTGTTGTGAGTTCAGTATTTTCCAAGAAACTGTACAGTTTTTGTGGGGTTTTGTTTTAGGCCAAGGACCAAAGCTTACTCTTTTACCCTCTATTTGTCCTCCTCACAGCCCAGGTACAGATTAGGATGATTTTGGTTGCAACCATATCACTCAATGCAGAATTAACTATCTCATGGGAAAATAAATGCAGGTTGGTAGATAAATCTTTCAAATCATGGGAAGAAAAAAGTAAGTATTATAGAAGTGTCAACCTCCTTTAGCTTAAAAGAAAGAGGTGAGATGACTGGATGAAAGGAATGTTTATCCATTCACTAAATAAATATTTATTGAGCACTTAGTATGTGCTATGCACTGTTCTAGATGCTAGGGATTTAGCAGTAAATAAAACAAAACCCAAATCTGTGCCTTCATAGAGCTTGTATTCTAAAGTGTGAACACAGGAAATAAACCAAATAAATGGATATAAAGTCAGATTTTATGTTATGGAGAAAATAAAGCAGAAAATGCAGACAGAAAGTATGTCTATGTGGGGGGTCAGTTTTAAAGAGGGAGCTCAGAGATGGCCTGAGTGAAAAGGTGGTATTCCAGCAAAGGTGTGAACGGAAGACAGGAAGCAAGCCAGTTGTGTAAATGGGGAAAGAATGGGCCAGAGAGAGGGAACATCTCATGCAAATACCCTCAGACAGACATGTATCTCCAATATCTCACTTGTTCAAGGAACTAGAGGCCAGTGCTCCCTGGTGGGGCAGAGACAAAGGGAACAAATGGTAGACCGTAATTGGAGATAAAGGTCAACAAGGTAACAAGGGACCCAGAACTTCATCAGGAAAATGAGGAATCACCTTATACTCCAGCACATGTGACAGCTGAGTAAGTATCAACTCTCTTGTCAAGATTTACCACTGCCTGCAGAATAAGGCAGGCAGACTCTCTTGTCAAGATTTACCACTGCCTGCACCATGGTGAGGTGCAGAAATTCCTTCATAATCTGCACCTCACCATGAGAGCACTCTGGATGCTCCAATTGTATACCCTTACCCAACTATGACAAGAACTTGCAATACTTTGTGCCTTTAAACATGCTTTTCCCTAGGCCTAGAATGTTTTTTCATGCTAACGACCTCCTCCTTCCCCAAACCCCCTCTTCCCTCACCCTCTACAAAGAGAATTTATTGCTTAACACGCAGCTTCCATACAACTTTGTACTCTAAGGCTGCAGTCGCAACCCCCCCCCCACCCCGTCTGTGGACTGGTACCAGTCCGCGGCCTGTTAGCAATCATGCCACAGAGCTCCGCCGAGCCCTGTCTGTAGAAAAATTGTCTGCCATGAAAGTTGGGGGTGGGTAGGGGCCCGGTGGGGGCTGCACCACTGGAAAGTGAGCTGCCCACCAGCAAGGGAAGCTCCATCTGTATTTACAGCCACTCCCCACTGCTCACATCGCCGCCTGAGCTCCGACCCACCCCGGTCTGTGGAAAAATTGTCTTCCATGAAACCGGTCTCTGATGCCAAAATGATTGGGGACCACAGCTAAGGAATCCTTATAATACTGTGCTGTACTGTTTTTTATGCATGCATATTTTCCACCAGATGGATTATCTCTAGGGCTGAAATGGTATCATGCATTCTTTGTCCTGATTCACTATCTCCTCTCCTATATCTGCAGCCTCTCTCTCCCTACTGTAACAGTACGCAAAAGCTTCCCCACATAGGTTTTTTCTGCATTTATCTATTTCAATGATTGTCAAATGTTAGTAGGCATCAAAATCACCTGTAAGACTCATAAAACAGATTACTGGGCTCCATCCCTACTGTTTCTGATTCAATAGGTCTAGAAAGGGAACCCAGAATTTACTTTTCTAACAATTTCCCAGTTAATGCACCTGCTGCTGCTCCGGAAATTACACTTTGAGAACTGTTGACTTACTTGTAGGTTATACTTCACTTTTTTTCCCACTGAAATGTTATTCTGTGTAAGGTCAATGAGTTCATCTTGTTCACCACTATACGCGTAGGGCCTAGAATAGTGCCTGGTACACAAGTGGGGTTTAATATATATTTGTTGGATAAATAACTATCAGTTCACTTCTTTAGCATTTATATCAGTCTTTCCCAGTTAAAAAAAAAAAAATCTATCTGCCTCACATTGACCACATGTAAATTATCCAAGATCATCTCACTTCTAATCTCCCAGGTAGTTTATGCTCAGACTAAAAATAAATTTTAAAAAACTGCTTAAAGGAAATATTTTTTTTAAAAAAAGGTTAAAAAATGAGCGGGAAGAGAATTGCATATTCTGAAGTCTTCCTGTAAAAATAATTATCTGCTATTAAAGGTTTTTTAACATATTCAAGAGATATCCACATAGGTTCAATGTATAAAAACATAATATACTCATATATATTCATAATATACTGTATGTACTACATGATCAGCTTAATTCTCTGGTGAAATTGACAATCCAAAGATCATGTGATCTGCACAAAGTCAATGAGTCAGTTATTTTTCTACTGTTAGACATGGTCATGGTGAGTGTGAATCTTTTGTTCTAACCACTAGCCCACTGTCTGGGTTCACAGATGAGAAGGCAGGCTTGATCTTAGAGCTAAAGACTAAGTCACCTGTGACTCACAACAAAAGCAGTGGTGACACTGATACTACTTTTAATCACTGTGGTTTAAGTGAACATTAAAGTCACTTAATAGTCCCTTGGTTCTATAAAGTAGGCAAGAAAACATAGAACTTAAATAGTATCTTAGAACCAAAGAGTTGGAAGAGATTTTACACTTAATCTAATATCCACATTTTACAGATGACAAAATCGAGCCCCAAACTGACTTACTGCCTCATAATTAGTAGCAGTGGAAAATTTACATATTTACTTGTTAATGTCACACAGAATGGCATTTTTTTTCGTTCAGGGCAAACAGCCTTAAAAAGATTTGTACAGAAACTAGCAAAAGAATGAAAACATTCTACAAAAACAATGGCATTTTAAAATATATTAGAACATGTGGCATGTTGTATTATGATCCACTTATTTGTTATAATCAAAATTAGGCAATTTTGAATATCCCTACATAACAGTCAAACTAATTTTAATGCAATCTAAAATTAGAAGACACATTTCACACAAATTTTTTTTGATTCTTTAGAAAGAGAACAAAACTATTTGATTAAAACTGCTGACCTCAAAATCTGCATTTTCTAATAAGCTAGTTTTCTTTCTAAAACTCTGAAGCTCTTTCAAGGTGGAGGTCTACGCATCTGTGCCCTATCAGAACACAGCACAGCGTAAGGCACAGAGTAGGTGCTCAATAAATGAGTAAAACAAGTCAATTTTGAACTTCCTTTAGGAAACCAGCTGTGGTTAAAATGAAAATTGGAGAAGTCGGAAATTATATTTCATTAAGAATCCTTTAATGCAATAGTTCTCGGAATGTGGTCACCAGACCAGCAACTTCACAAGAAAACTTGAAGGAAATGCAAATTTTCAGAGCCCCTCTGAGACCTACAGACTCAGAAAGTCTGAGCTGGGAAGAAATTGTTATTTTCTCAGGCCCTCTACTGCAAGCTGGAATTTGAGAACTGCTACATTAAGAAATGGTTCTCAAACTTTTTAGCCTCCAGACCCTTAGCAACTAAAAAATTATTAAGGACTCCAAAAAGCTTTTCTTAATAGGTAATAATTATCTACATTTGCTATATTTAAAAAAAATCAAGACATTTAAAAAATACTAAGACATTTTAAAACAACAATAATAGGTCAATAATAAGCGGTGGCTTACGCCTGTAATCTCAGCACTTGAGGGGGCTCAGGTGGAAGGACTGCTTGAGGCCAGGAGTTTGAAGCCAGCTTGGGAAACACAGCAAGACCTCATGTCTACAAAAAATTTAAAAATTAGCTGTATGTGGTGGTGCATGCCTGTAGTTCTAGCTACTCGAGAGGCTGAGGCAGGAGGATCAAGCCCAGGGGTTTGAGGTTACAGGGAGCTATGATAGAGCCACTGCACTCCAGCCTGGGTGATAAGAGCAAGATCCTGTCTCTCAAAAACCATAAATAAGTTAAACTATATCTTTAACTTGGAAAGATCCTTCAATTGTCATATTTAAAGCATGCATGATTTCATGACTCGTCATTTAGGTCCCAACAACAGATATGCTTCAAAATAGATCTCTTCTCACCGATTCTGAAAGGACTTTCCGGCAACATTGTCTCTATAGGAATCAAACAAGACGTGGTATTGATCTCGGCTCCATTCCAGAACCACCTAGAAAGAAGAAAAAGAAACAATGTTTTCTCTGTGTCAAGAACTAAGAGTGTATCTTTGAACATGTGCCCTAGAAAAAAAAAAACAAAACTAAGAGTATTTAACTTTCATTTCATTTTATTAGGAATTGCTAGAGGAACAGGCAGAGCAATCAAAATTCATTCCTTCACTTACTGTCTACCACATACCAGGCACTGTGCTAGATCCAGACAAATATGCTACAGTTCCTGACCTGGATAGCCTAAAAGATTTAGTGTCTCACTGTGCTTAGAAATGGGTAGAGGAATCAAAGAAGTTTAAGAGGATGTGATATATGAATTGGGTCTTAAAGAATGAGTTTACGAGGTAAGGAGAAAGGGGGAGAGCATATTCAAAGGTTGAGAAGCAACAAGGGCAGATTGCTTTAGGGCAACTCTGTAGCTGGCTTTGTCAAGAGCACAGGGAGATAACTGCAGGGCAATGCAGCTAGGAAAGAGAGCTGGGCCCTAATTGTGACAGGTCTTCTGTGCCTTGGGATGAGGAGATACTGAAAGATTTTAAGGCAGCTACACATTTAAGGCAGCTACTGAAAGATTTTAAGGCAGCTTACCTTTGTAGGTAAGCTACAAAGTTTAAGACAGACTCTTCAGCATACATGAACACAAGCTGAAACAGAAGGAACTGACAAGATATGGGAAGATGATGACCTTATTACCTATGTGGTTTCAGCTGATGACCTTGCTAAACATTGCAGAAGGAAGTGGAGAGCCTCCTCTTGTCTGCATCCCAAATCTATAAACTTACCCAGACATATGCCCCATTTTTTTCTTCACTCTTTACCATAGGTGAAGTGTCCCTCCTCTTTGCAAACATCTCATCTCTGTCCTTTGCTCTAGATCTCAACAACTCTCATGTTCTTAAGACCTTTCTCCCAATAGAATTACTCCCCTCAGCACTTAAACATGTTCGGTATCTCAGAAAAACTTTCCCTTCATTCCACATCCCTCCCAAGCTAGTCCCTCTATCCCAATTCTGTCCCTTTCAAGATCATCTCCTACTCCCTCCCCTTCAACCTTCAGCCCACTTCAACATTACTTGCCAAGCCCTCCACCTTGTCAAATCCAATGACATTTTCCTGATCTCTCTCTTACTCAATTCATAATGGCTGCCTAGTTCTTCTTTCTTTCTTTTTTTTTTTTTTTTTGGAGACAAGACTCTCACTCTGTTGCTGGGCTAGAGTGCCGTGGCATCAGCCTAGCTCACAGCAACCTCAAACTCCTGAGCTCAAGCAATCCTCCCGCCTCAGCCTCCGAGTAGCTGGGATTACAGGCATGTGCCACCATGCCCAGCTAATTTTTTTCTATATATTTTTAATTGGCCAATTAATTTCTTTCTATTTTTAGTAGAGACGGGGTCTTGCTCTTGCTCAGACTGGTTTGGAACTCCTGACCTTGAGCAATCCTCCCGCCTCGGCCTCCCAGAGCGCTAGGATTACAGGCATGACCCACCGCGCCCGGCCTAGTTCTTCTTTCTTAAAATGCTTTCTTGGTTTTCCTCCTATCACTCTGGTGGCTCCCTTTCTGACTCCTTTACCAGCTTATCCTCTGCCGTCTGATCTTGTATATGTCTTTTATTCTATTCCTCTTCCTGAAATGCCCTGTTTCCTGCCGAGGCTTCTTTCAGCATCCCATTCCACCACCCCTAGGAAATGGCCCTGCCACATTCAGATGGGCTATAGGAGCCCCAGTCGTTTAAATTTCATTACAGACAGCAGAAAGGAAAGAAAGGGAAAGATATGCCCCTCCGTTAAGGAGACTTCCTAGAAGCTGCACCTACTACTTCTGTCTTCATCAGCCAAAACTTAAAT
>CAUYRT010010229.1:0-13029 GCA_963574885.1 Lepilemur ruficaudatus
GCATGCCTGTAGTCCCAGCTACTCGGGAGGCTGAGGCAGAAGGATTGCTTGAGCCCAGGAGTTTGAGGTTGCTGTGAGCTAGGCTGACGCCACAGCACTCTAGCCCGGGCAACAGAGTGGGACTCCGTCTCAAAAAAATAAAAAAATTAAAAAAAAATAGCACCCACCTCTCCACGTCACCATGAGGATTAGGGAATGCATGCCAAAGTGCGTGGTTTGTAGAATGCGTTCAACAAATCGTAGCTATGACAACTACTTATATTTCGATTCGATGGCTCTTCAAAATTAAATGGTTTTTTTAATGATAAAAGAAAAAGCAATTCATGTCTGTGACAGAATATAAAGCAATCCCTTCCCTGCCCCAAAAGATTCCAGTCCTAGTCCTTGAACATAGCCGTTGCTACCAGGACCTTCTGTATGGTTCCACAAATTTTCCATGCATTTGGAAGTACATTATCCATTTGTTATACAAATAGAATCATATAAATTCACAGCTTACTTTTTGCACTCAGTAATCGACCCGGCTGTGCTCCTCAGGAAGCACAGATGGAGGTTAGTGTGTGGAAGGCTCACCAGGGAGTGCTCTCAGGAGTGACATCTCCAGAAGGAAGGGCGGAGGGAGAAGTCAAATGCCGGGACAGCCTCGGAGTTAAATGGACCATCAGGCTTTGTCCCGTGTCATGTGTTCCTAAAGGCCTGGGCCTTTTCACCTCCACTGATGTCACGAGGCCAACCTGGGCAGAGCATGCCTGTGGGGCTTGACAGCTGATGGCTACTTGCTCTCCCAGCACCCTACTGCTCCCGACCAACCTGTCTACCTGCATGAAGACCCAACCCCTGTAGATGCGGTGAGTCTGGCTGCACTGGGCTGTGCGACTTTTAAACTAGTTTTATGTGAGCTTTTACTGCCTAGGGAAGAGTCACCATTAATTACCTTGTCTTCCCCTTTTGACAGCAGAACTTCTGGTTTCTGTTTGGCTGAGATGTGTGGTAAAGGGCTGTGGAGGGGAAGGGATTAAGTCTCGAGGCGTGTTTCTCTGCCAAATATTGAAAACAGAAAGTGGCTGAGGATTCCCATCTTGTGAAAGACAAGCACAAACAGTCATTCACACACATGACAATGGGCTCTTTCTGTCCACTGCCTTTTTAGTATTTTTCTCGTTCAGCACTTGCTGAATCAAATACCAAGGTGGGAATTTGGAGCCATTGCTCCATGATCTGAAAAGGACAGATGCCACTGCCCTGCCCAGGATATGTCCCCACAGGGGCTGCTGTGTAAATCCGCATACCCCATTGGTGGCCCCAGGCCTCCCACACCCTTTCCTTCTTCCTCCTCCCTCCTCCCTCCAGCATAGGCTGGTGCATAGAAAAGCCAAAATTGGGAGGGGCTGGGCCAGGCTCTGTCCTAGGGATAATGATCTTCTTGAGAACAGGAACTAGGCCTTGATCAGTATTATGGGTGGGAATGTAAAATGGCACAACCATTTTTAAAAATGGTTTGGCAAGTTTCTTATAAAGTTAAATAAACACCAAATGAGCCTGCCACTCCACTCCTAGATAAATGCAAACATATATTCAAGCAGTGACTTACACTTGAGTGTTCACAGCAGCTTTTTTCATAATAGCTCAAGCTGGAAATAACCCAAATGTCCATCAAAAAAAAAAAAGTGTGATATAGCCTTACAATGGAATACTAATCAGCAATAAAAAGAAATTAATTATTGATATACACAAAATATGGGTGAATCTCAAAAACAAACAACAAAAGAAGACAGATACAAAAGTATACACTGTATGATTCCATTTATGTGAAACTCTAAGAAAATCAATTTAACCTGTAGTAACAGAAAGCAGATCCAAAGATGCCTGGGGCTAAAGGCAATTGGTTATGAAAAGGCATAAGGGAAATGATGGAAACATTTTATATCTTGACTGCCGTGGTGATTGTATGGTATATAAATTTGTCAAAATCCATCAAAGTGTATATTTTAAATGAATGGATGTCATTGTATGCAAATGATTCCTCAAAAAAGTTGGCTAAAAAACAGAATACATAAGCAAGAATATTAAATAAAAATGTGAAAAGTAAACAAAAAGTTAAGACACATTCTGGAAACAAAACAATGAAAAGAAACTAAAATAGAAAATTTCCTCAAGCTGATAAAGATTATCCATCAGAAACCAAGAGCAAACATCATACGGAATCGTGAAACAGCATTTCAATTACAAGTACCTGCTAACATTTATGACGCAACATTGTACTGAAGGATCATTCTAGAGTCCCCATTGGGTCTCAACAAGGAAGGAACATACACCCTAAGAACTCTATACATACATCCTAGGAAATGTATTAGAAGTAAATGGGAGCATATTTGGTTGTCATAATGATTGGGAGTATGATAATGGCATTCACTGGTTAAGGCCCAAAGATGCTAGATATTTACAATCCAAGAGGCAGCTCCATAAATCGAGGAATTGTCCCACTTTCCACACAACTTTCTAATGCCCTACCCTGTTTCACATATAAATGCAAGGATTAAATCCTTTTCAAATATTTAATATACACTGAAATTTTCTAGGAATAAAACTATCACATAATTTAAGGGAATATTGTACTTTGTTTTTTCCAGACTTTACCAAGAGCTGTGGACTATTTCAAAAAATCTTGTTAGCTATAGCACAACTGTAGATATTTGAATAGCCTATATGAGGACACTCTTGTATCAGTCTAAATTGGTGTTGTCACATTCTAACTGGTAACGTACATAGACAGAAGCATCTGACAATTTCATTATGGCTGCACGTACATTGTGGTTTTGTTTTTGTTTTTTTTGAGACAGAGCCTCACTCTATTGGCTGGGCTAGAGTGCTGTGGTGTCAGCCTAGCTCACAGCAACCTCAAAGTCCTCAAGCAATACTCCTGCTCAAGAGGAGGGGCTCAAGCAATCCTCCTGCCTCAGCCTCCCGAGTAGCTAGGACTACAGGCATGCGCCCCATGCCCAGCTAATTTTTTATATATATACATTTTTTAGTTGTCCAGCTAATTTCTTTCTATTTTTTTAGTAGAGACGGGGTCTTGCTCTTGCTCAGGCTGGTCTCCAACTCCTGAGCTTAAATGATCCGCCCACCTCGACCTCTCAGAGTGCTAGGATTACAGGTGTGAGCCACCACACCCAGCCTGCACGTACATTTTGAAATAATACCACCTTACTAGTATTACAAGGATGGTGACTCATGCCTATAGTCCCAGCTACTCAGGAGGCTGAGGCAGGAGGATCACTTGAGCCCAGGAGTTTGAAGCACCAATGAGCTATTGAGATAGGAAACCAGCAGTCCCAACTCTTACAGAGTCACAAGACCCAAAATAAGGTCTCTGACAAAAAGAGGAAAACAGAATGCAGTGAAGAAACTAGTTGAGACCAGTTAGTGCCAAGATGGCAAAGAAAATGACACCTGCTCGCCCTTGTTGCTCATCGTACCCTGGTTGTAATATGTTAGCATACTAACAGAAACTCCCACCAGCACCCCGACAGTTTATAGTCACCATGACAACCCTGTAAGTTATCTTATATGGTATGAAAAGAGAAGGAACCCACATTCCTGGGACCCTCAGCCCCTTCCCCAAAAAATCCATGAATAATCCACCTCTTACTTAGCACATAATCAAGAGACAGCTATAAACAGAGTTCACCAGCAAGGTGCCGGGGCTGCTCTGTCTATGGAGTAGCTCGCTGGCCACTTATTTGTTTAATAAATTTTGCTTCCATTTCCAACTTAAGGCTGGCACTTGAATTCTTTCCTCTTGGCCTTCAGGCTGGACCCCCGTTTTGGGGTCCTCTTTCTTGTGTTACTATGATGTCACCACTGCACGCCAGCCTGGGTTTCAGAGTGAGACCTCATCTCTAAAACAAAATTTAAAATAAAAAAAAAATACTGTCTTCTTATAAAACTCTTTTCCTTAAGTTCATATTACGTTATAACACAATAATGCTGGTTTAGAAATCACGAGATTAAATGGTTTATATTACCTATGAATTTTGTTTCCAATTAGTCCAGGTGTTGTTACATAATTTTGTTATAAATCTGTTGGAATTGAGAACCACCGTCCTAGTACTGTAAGCAAAGTAACTGAGCTAAAATATAGAAAGGGAAAAACAAGCTGTTTTTCAGAGATATTATTGCATTAGAAAACTCAAGAGTCAACCAAAAGCCGTTAGAATTGGTAAGAGAGATCACTAAGGTAGCAGTTATAGAATAAATGTAAAAAGATGATTAATAGTGATATATAAGCGTGTACTGGTTTTATTTATTTATTTATTTATTGATAAATATCAACTTTGTTTTGCAAGCCTCACTTCCTACCCTAACCCTGTGCTAGCAGAGATGGGGTGGAGGGTGGTGAGGAAGACTAACCATTGCCCATGAATATCTCTTCCGCTACACATAACGATTTTGCTTGGTGTGGTGGTTATTGGCTACAGAGGTGCAGAGAAGGGATGGTGAGGGGAAAGTGAGATCTCTCTCCCTCCTACTCTCTCTACTCTGTTCTGTGGCCCAAAGCTCTCAGCAGAAGGAGACTGGACAACAACAATGGAAGGTCTGGAGGGGAGGCTGTGCCCTGTGCCATGATCTTCCCTCCATTGGTTTCTTTCCCATTTTCGTTAAAGAAGGGGGGGGAAGGAGAGAGAAAGAGAGAGAGAGAGAGAGAGAAGAGGGAGCAAAGGAAAAAAATTTTAAACAAAGAAAAGAAAGAAAAAGAAAGAATAGTAAAACCAAGCAGAAAAAGAGTGGTATGTATGTGCATGCTTGGAAAAAAAGGATATGCTTCCAAATATTAAAGTACTTGACTCACTTGGGGGGCAGGAGATGTTGGAGGGCATTATAGATAATTCTTACTTTATGCAAGTCTATATTTTAAAAACTTTACAATATGGTCCAGCAATTCTGCTCTTAGGGTGTATATGCAAGAGAAATGGAAAAATATGTCCACACAAAAAGTTGTACACAAATATTCATAGCAGTGTTATTCACAGTAGCCCCAAACTAGAAACAATCCAAATTTCCATCAACTGGTAAATGAATAAATATAATGTAGTATATCCATATGATGGCATATTGTTGGGCAATAAAAAGAAATGAAGTTCTAACACATGCTATAATATGGGTGAACCTTGCAAACATTATGCTAGGTGAAACTCACAAAGGACCACGTATTATATGAATCCATTTATATGAAGTGCCCCAAATGGGAAAATCTATAGACAGAAAGTAGAACAGCGGCTGTCCAGGTCTAGGGGAATAAGGGCATTGGGGGATGATGGCTAAGGGGTGCAAAGTTTTTTTATGGCATAATGAAAATGTTCTGGAATTTATTGTGGTGGTGATTGCACATATCTGTGAATATACTAAAAGCCATTGAATTGTACACTTTAAACGGGTCAGTTGTATGCTATGTAAATCATATCTCAATAAAACTGTTCACAAAAACTTTATAAGGAGCATTTATTACTTTTATACTAATAAAAAGTAGTGCTTTATCTGTTAAATGTACATATTATCATGTGGCTTTGTTATATATTAAAGATTTCCTCCCCAAAAAACAAAACTATTATAGTAGAACTCTGCCCTGAGTCCCCTGACTAATTATTCTTATAAATAAGTAGATCATCTAACAGAAGTGGGAGGGAATACAATGTAATAATAACAAAAGAAAAAAATTGAAAAAAGAAAAAGGAAAGCAACATATAGCAGTGAACAAAATGGAAAGTCCAGAAATAGACTCAGCTAAATAAAAACTCATTATATGACATTATAAGCTTTTAAAAACTCTGAGGTGAGGACACTTTCTGTGAATGGTATTGGAATAATTAGATAGAAATTTGGGGCGGAAATTAAATCAGATCCATTATCTTAACAACACACTGCAAAAAGAAACTCCAGATGGTTTGAAGTGTTAAATATAAAGGTCACATTAACTAAAGTCAGAAATAAATGAGGAAGGAGTATTTATCAGATCTGTGAAGGACTGGTAACTATCTCAACTCTAAAAGCAAGAGAAAAGTGTCACTAAACCCAGACATTCAAATATGTAAAAATTTTCACTTCTACACTTTAACAATTAAACAAAAAAGACATCAGATTAAAAAGCATTTATCACAAATATGACAAAAGATTAATAGAAAGGTCTTATTCTAGCTATTTAAAAAAGAATTAGCCAGGTGTGGTGGCTTGCACTTATAGTCCCAGGTACTTGGAAGGCTGAGGCAGGAGGATTGCTTGAGCCAAGGAGTTCGAGGTTGTAGTGAGCTATGATCGAACCACTGTACTCTAGCCCAGGTGACAGAGTGAGACCCTGGCAGAAAGAGAGAGAGAGAGAGAAGGAAAGAAGGAAGGGAGGGAGGGAGGGACGAAGGACGGGAGGGAGGGAGGGAGGAAGAAAGAAAACCTTTTGTAACAACCTGGGTGAAACTGGAGCCCATTCTCCTAAGTGAAATATGGCAAAAATGGGAAAACAAACACCACATGTGCTCACTTTTAAATTGGAACTAACTGATCAGCACTCATGAGCACACATGGAAGTAAAACTCAAGGGAAATCAGGTAGGTGGCAGGGGAGGGGGAGGGATGGGTGAAATCACACCTAACGGGTTCAATGTACACTACCTGGGTGATGGGCACACTTATACTTTAACTCAAGGTGTACAAAAGCAACCCATGTAACCAAAACATTTGTACCCTTATGATATTCTGAAATATAAATAAATAAAAGAGAGAAAGAAAAAGAAGCAAAGAAAGAAATTAAAAAAGAAAAAATAATAATGAAAGAGCCCAGTGGGTAAATGGACAAAAGAACAGACGATTTGCATTAGGAGAATCAATAATAAACAGAAACATAAAAAGGTTTATAATTGCTAGTAATCAGAGAAGGCAAATGAAAGCAGCTGCATTTTGCATGCTGAGCGCAGGCACTACTGTACTAACCCGGATGCTTTGGCTCTGGGCCCTTACTGCTTTAGCAGATAGACCAGATAGACCTGGCTTCCCCTTCTGGTCTTCACAGAGCTAAATTAGTGCCCAATACAATAACTTCATGATCTATAAGAAGTTAAAACTATCTCCCATTTATTCTTCTTTTTCCCCCACCTTCATGTCCCGTGTATTTTTCTGGGAAAAAGTTACTGAAAATGTGTAAAAACACACTGCTTCCAATTCTTCTTTTTCTTTTCCTTTCTTTTTCTTTTTTTTTTTTTTGAAACAAGCAAGTCCTAAGTTCATAAAGCTTATGTGCATGAACTTTTTAACCCATGACCTACCTGATGTCTCATGATTCCTTCAGACACCTTTTAGCAGACCTATTAAGTGGTTCTAATAAGTGCGACATCTCCCAGTCCCACATCACCTTTCTCTGACTCTCAGCCCTTGCCTGGCGCTTTTCCAAGACCCTTGCCATTGCCTGCTGGACATCACTCCATAAACCCTTTCTCCTCCCTCCTGCATCCCCACACCTTTGCCTGCACAGCACGGGCAGTGCCCCTCTGATGCTGACCCTTCAAGCCTGCTATTTAACTCCTGCCACATCTCGCCCCTCCCTTGTATAAAGAAAGGTATCAGTCATTCATTTTTAAAGTGATGCTGTCAAATTAGTCAAAAAGCAAAAATAATTTAATCATGGTATTTGATGATTATGCACTGGTACAATCTTACGCTGCTAGTGGAGGTGGAAAATGATACAAGGGCCCTAAGTTGTGCATTCTTTTTTAGTATTTTTTAAAATTGTATATATTATATATTAATGAGGTACAATGTGATGTTTTAATGTGCATTCTTTTTGATTCTAGGAATGTGTGTGTGTGTGTGTGTGTGTGTGTGTGTAATGAAAAAGAAAATGGCATCCTCTAAATACACAGCCATAGGGAAAGAGTTAAATAAATTTGCCACCTTGCAAAGACTGATTGGAATAAGAATAGATACTGGACCCAATAAATCCATCGGCCGACCAATATCCCCTAATTTCTGTGGCCTGGCCAAAAAAAGATAAACTGAGCCTATTAGAGATTCTCTGTCTCTTACATTAAGAAATACCTATTGCCAATTAAGCGTAGGTATTAGAGCTGGAATATCATCTACACCAGTGGTTCTCTAACTTTAATATTCATGAGACTCACTGGAAGAGCTTGTTAAAATACACATTTCTGGGCCCCACCAGTGTTTCTGATTCAGTGGGTTTGGGACAGGGCCCAAGAATGCGCATTTCTCATAAGCAACCAGGTGAGTCCGTTGCTGCTGGCTGGAGGACCACACTTTGAACACTTTGAACACCACTGGTCTAGACGTTGCCAGGGAGCAACTATTTTGGACCTTGGGCAAGCAGCAGATGCACCAAAGGCAGGAGGACGTAGAAAGCCACAGGGGGAAGTAGAGACCAGCCAGGGCTCCTGGCTACTTTCCAGTTCTCACGAGCCGAGCTGTATTCGGGTTCCTGATTTTAGCGTCTGTGTGACCTCTTTGTACCTGTATGCTAAACGCTGCTCCTTGCAACAGAAAAAACCTGCCTAGAGCCCAGCTGAAAGAATACCACATCCTCCAATGGAGACAAAGGTCATTATCCCCAACTCCGTTCAGACCCACCCCCTGGGTGACCAGGGTTACCAGGTTGGTATGTGCCTTTCCACATCTTTCTCTGAGCTCTGTACACACATGCATACCAGGGTTTCGCTATTTATTTTACAAAAAATAAATGATTTTGTATTAGGATGCAGATTTTCCCTTGAAATAGACCAACATATTTGTGGCTTATACAGATGGAAGTTTACCTCTCACTCACATAACAGTCCTGAGGTGGATGGCCCAAAACTGACAAGGTGGTTCTGTTCTCCGAGGTCATCGTGGAATCCAAGCTCCTTCCATCTTGCAGCTCCCCCATCCTCTGGGGTTGCCTTAGCCACGTTCTCCAGGGTGGTTCACGCCACGGCTGTGTTCCAGTCAACAGGAAGGGGAAGGGGTGGGGACAGGGAAAACATTTCTTCTCTTTAAGAACAGAATCTCAGAGTTGCACAGATCACTTCTAATCATTTCTCCTTGGCCATAATTTAGAACCATGTACACAACTAACTGCAAGGGAGGCTCGGAAGTAGAATTTTTAGCTGGTTAGTCCTGTGCCTAAAATTTGGAGGTTCTATTACCCAAAGAAAAGAGAGAGAATGAATCTTGTGGGGACATTTAGCAGACTATACGCAACATTCTGCTCTTTTGTTAACTTCATAATGTCCCCGCAAGTCAATAAATACAAAGCAAATTTGGTTTCATGGTTGCCTGATATTTCATTGTATACTTATAGACTTATAGCATAATGGATTCTATCATTCCTGTATTGGTGGACCTTCAGGTTAAATCCATCTTTTTGTATACATAAAGTTTCTTCAATAAATATACTGGTTTTACAGATTCTTGTTTCCTAGAGCTTTTGTTTCTATAGAACAAATTGCCCAAAATGAGTCAAAGAAATTGTGCAATTTTTATTTTTATAAATATTGCCAAATTTCTTCCCCCAACGCCTATATGTAATAATAAATTATACATGACTCAGCAATGAATGAGAGTCTCCATTTCCTCATATCATCATAAATTCTCTTAATTTTTGCTCATTTGGGTGGATGAGTAATTCTACCTCATTGTTACTTAAAATCTGAATTTCTCTGGGTACAGGTGAGGTTGAGGGTGTTGTCCTATCTGTATGGGGATTTGCCTTTCCTTGTCTGTGCATTGCTGGTTCATATCTGTATCCATTAGAATCCCAGCAGGAAACTGAACTCACCTCACATGGTTCAGATAAAGAGATTGTGGTAAAGGGACCAGTCACAGAGCTGTGGGCAGGACCAAGGGGGTGGATAAAAGATGGAAAGCTGGTGATGCACCAGGAGACGAGAAACAGCAGGGAGCTGTTCCTGCCTCCC
Organism: Lepilemur ruficaudatus; assembly: GCA_963574885.1. Classification (NCBI taxonomy): domain Eukaryota; kingdom Metazoa; phylum Chordata; class Mammalia; order Primates; family Lepilemuridae; genus Lepilemur; species Lepilemur ruficaudatus. Next base: position 9,953 of record CAUYRT010010229.1, read on the forward strand.
AGGGCCGGAAGAAGAGAAACTAGTGTTACCCGGTGAGTCCTGTGACTACTGGAACCTTGGAGGAAAGGCTGCCCCGCGGGAGCTGTTGAGGGGGAAGCACTTAGCTTCTGCCAGATGGGGGAGATACCCCAGCTCTTCTCTCCTTCAGCCCTCCAATTTCCCCCTGATTCTCCCCACGGGCCACACCTAATGGCGAGCCAGCCAGCAGCGACCCCAGTTGATGCAGCCCCTCCCAACGGCCACCTCCCGGGCACAGATGCAGGCAGAGGAGGACAGAGAACAGACGTGGGGAGGAAACAGGAAAGCCAGCACAGGCTCCTTTGTGCTTTTTTCTACTGGGCGTCTTTTCCCTACCAATTTGTGAGAACCTGTCAAACACCAGGGATATGAATCCCTTGTCTCTAATACATGAGCAGATTATTTCCTGAGTCCATCACCATCTGTGACTCTTGTCTATAGTCTTTTTTTACATATAAACCATTTTTGTGGTTTCGGATTTCCAACCTTCCTTAAGACAATCTCCACCTTCACCCCCAAAGTTTTACAAATAGTCTCCTACATTATCTTCAAAAGTTTGTCTTTTAAAAAACATTTGCCTCTTTGGTCCCTGGTGAATTTATCTTTGTACAGAGCGTGAATTACAGAGTCAAGCTTTGTTTTCTTTCAGAGCCAATTATGCCAGCCATGCAAATCATCCTTTCTCTGCAGAAATAAAATAACAATGTTGTCATATACGTTTGGAATATATACTGAGATTTATTTCTGAGCTTGCTGTACCACTTGTTCACGGGTTTGAGTGGATGGTGTACAGGGGGAATAGAATAAGCATTTAAAAATCCATAAGGAAGAATCAAAGTCAGAGAAGTCAGAGAATGGTTAAGAAATTCATGAAGGAAAAGGAACTTTTAGTAGAGACTTGGCACACTAGATGGTAAATGTTTCTAGAAAGTTCTTCTAATCAAGTGTATAGTATCGTCCCAGCAACAGATAAAGAAATAAATACAAATCAAATTTTAAAACTTTCAGTTATATTCCACTACTCTAATATAGTCGCTCTTTTTTTGGTTTTTATCTTATTTTCCAGTCTTTACCTGTATAACCCAAAGCTCAGCCTCCTGGTGATCCCAAACTCACCAGCTCTCTGGGGACACTTGCGTAGCTATATTTTGTTTTTCCCATCTCGCGCCCCAACCTTCTCTTCTGCACTTCTGCCTTATAGTTGTTCTAGAACATTCTCATGGGCCATTTGTTCTCCTGAAGGCTCCAGCCACCCATCCTCTGCCACTTTTCTGTCTCTGAACTCACCCTTCATCTCCACCGGCTTCTCCCCACTCTTGCCCACTTTTGCTTACTCCAGGAAATTAAAAACTCATTTTCCTTTATTTTGAAGAGCAATGCTAATTACTGTCTCACTCTAGCCCTGAGCTCTAGACTGCTGCAACCATGAGGGTCTATGGACTATTATATTTGGCAAAGCAAAGAGAGCTCACGTGGTGAGGATTTCTGCCTCCAGCTTTTTAAAGAAACCACTTTTTCTCCCTGCTCCATATGCAGAGCTCCCACGTAGTTGTAACCACGGTGCACGCACACGCAGATTGGTGTTCTGCTCTATTTCATTTGGTGTTGTGTCCTAAGCAGGTTTCTCATCATCAGTCCTATCTGTAAAAATTGTATAATTCCATCATAGAAAGGGGACATAATTGACTTAATCATTTCTCCAGTGTTGAACATTTAAGACCTTTCTACCTTTTTTTGCTGGGGAAAATTCGCTACAAAATATCTTTAAACAGCTAAAGTTTTCTTTCTTTCAAATTATTTTTCTGAAAATAAACCCCCAGGAATATGAGAATGAGGGGAGAAGAGTTTACATTTTTATTGTCCTTGATAGATATTGCTAAATTTTAACAACACGATTCTACAAATTTGCAATGCCATTAGCAAATAATATTTTCCGTAGCCTCACTTGTGTTGAATTTTGTGTTTTCAAAAAGTGTTGCAAACTTATAGATGCAAAATTGCATCTTGTTGTTATTTCCATTTTCATGTCCTTGAATATCGGCACTATTGAAAAGCTTACTGCTTATTTAAATTTTGTATTTTCTCTTCTGTATGTTGCCTGTTTGGTAATTGGCTTCTCGATGCTCTTTTTCATAAACTTCCTTTATATTTGCTATAACTATTGCCTTCAATCTCTTCTTTTCCTTCTTTATAGATTTATGTAGATATCTTATTTTTTTTACCATGTCCTAGCCATTCAGCTTTTTCTGAATAGCCATTCAGCTATTATTTATTAATTTATGCTAGAAGGCAGTAGAAGTTAATGAAGTCAAATGCCACCATTCCTACTCCTGCGCTGCCACTCTGGGTGACTGAGCAAATTACACAGCCTCTCTCCAAGCCTCTTCCCATCTGTGGGGACCTGATATCACTAATAATGGCACTGAGCTCACAGAGCCTTGTGAGGAATAAATGAGATAATGTATGAAATGCACCTGGCACATTGCAATTCCTAAAGGTAGTTCATCATTGCATTATTACTATCCCTCTCTTGTTCCTTCAATAATTAGAAAAATGATTGTTTTACCATAGCTGTGATAAATGACTGGCTCTTTGTTTTACTAGTACTTTTATTTTTAATCTCGTGAATCCATACATTGCTCATTTTGATGTCTGTCTAAGTGAGTCTGAAGCACTAGAGGAAGACGGAGTCCCAGTGCCAGGGCACATTCATCAGGGATTCTTACGGGGGCAGACATGAGGGGAATGGAGAACATTCTCGTGGGAGAAGACGGGCTTATAAATTAAACCAGAGAGATCGGTTAATAAATAGGCTGTTCACTGGCTCATGCCTGTAATCCTAGCACTCTGGGAGGCCAAGGTGGGAGGATCGCTCAAGGTCAGGAGTTCAGAGCAGCCTGAGCAAGAGCAAGACCCCATCTCTACTAAAAATAGAAAGAAATTAATTGGACAACTAAAAATATATAGAAAATATTAGCCGGGCATGGTGGCACATGCCTGTAGTCCCAGCTACTCGGGAGGCTGAGGCAGAAGGATTGCTGGAGCCCAGGAGTTTGAGG
>CAUYRT010010231.1:0-17253 GCA_963574885.1 Lepilemur ruficaudatus
ATTAGAGAAGACTTTTAAACGAAATTCAATGAAGGAAGAAAAACAAACCCTCTTCTGCATAATAAGAAGCCAAAAGTAGTGTGGGAATTGCCACAAGTATTCTTGTTGGAAAGGGGCAGAGGGAAATCACACACACACACACACACACACACACTGAAGGCAATGTGAAGACAGAAGCAGAAACTGGAGTGATTTGACCAAGGAACGCAGCAGCTTCCAAAGCTGAAGGGCCAGGAGCAGACTCTCTCAGAGCTTCCAGCGGGAGCGGGGCCCTGCTGACACCCTCATCTCAGAGTGTTGGCCCGTAGAACTGAGAGAGGAGACATTTCTGTCGTTTTAAGCCCCAAATGTATGGTTGTTTGCTCTAGCAGCCATGGAAACTAATATACCAAGTTTATAATTTGTCTTATGTAATTTTTTAACTGATACATAATTTACATATCATAAAATTCACCCTTTTAAACTAAGTGAGTGATTTTTTAGCACAATCACAAGTTATACAACCCTTATACCACTATCTACTTTGAGAACATTCTCATCACTCCCAAAGAAACCCCACGCTCAGGAGCAGTCACTCCCATTCCCCTTACCTTGGTGCCTAGCAATCACTAATTCACTTTATGTCTCTATGAATTTGTCAGCTCTGCACCTTTCATATAAATGGAATCGTACAATATGGGCCTTTTTGGTCTGCTTCTTTCATTTAGCATAATGTTTTCAAGGTTCATCTGTGTTGTATCATGAGAGAAATTAACCCTTCTAGAATCCCAGTGTCAGGTGTTTGAATTTGAATATATATAAATTATATATTTATGCATAATTTTATATACGTATAAATTTTTTTCAAGGCCAATCATAAAGAAAAAAGAAGCAAGCTGCCACCCCTAATCTCTAGCCCTGAGTCAATTTCCATCTCAGGACCAAATTGAAATTAAAAATTTGAAATTGAAAATTAAAAGCTATGTAGGAGAAATAACCAGTGCCTGGGCTTCCAAGTCTTTGGGCTAAGTCTAACAGAGGAGAGGAGGCACAGCCAGGTGAGGAGAGGCACCCCACAGGTCGGGTCAATAGGACTCCCACCCCGGGATCACGAGGGCCCTGGGAAGCACACAGCTGCAAGCACGGCCAAAGCCAAGGCCTGGCTGGCAGATTTGACCAGGAGAGACACACGAGCCCTTTTTGGATTTAGACAAGTTAGATAAATTTACACCCTACATAGACAGAGGGTAGCCAAAAGCTCCAGCTCCCTTTGGTCCTTGTCCCACACAACAACGAAAAAATAACCCAAAACAAATGGGCTGGATGATTGCAAGGTGAGCTGTATGGCATCTCACGCTGAGAAGCTATTTCCAGACTGCAGCCAGGCAGTTTTACAGTCTGCAGCTCTATTCCAAAGGAGTGAGGCAGAAAAATTCATACCCCACCAGAACCCGGGAGGCCATGAAAAACTCATGAGAGATAGCCTCGGAGCAGCTGGTCACACATCTCCCAGTCTCCCCGGCTCAGGGAGAATAGTGTGGTGTTCTGCCAAGACACCGCTTAGCTGAAGGTCCAGCCTTTGCCTGCGTGGCCTCTGTGGATATGTGCACATAGGTCACCAGTGTGCCTTAGTGGAGCTGTTCCCTTCCGGTCCTCTCATGGATTCTATCGTTGTGAATTTAATGTAAAGACTCAGTAAACTTCTGGCGTTCTGTGTGTGCTCACTGCCAAAGGACAGGAGGCCAATTGCTCATATTTAGTGGGGGAAACCAGGGAGACCGAGAATTCCTGGCCTACAGACCATTTGATTAGTAAACTGCAAATAGTCCCAATTTAACTAATAGTCTTTCCCACCTCCAAGATAAGGAAATTTTTGCCTGGATTACAGGAATAATGATACCTAATAATATAGTCGTGAACCACATAATGCATCATTCAATGAAGAACTGCATATACGCAGGTGGTCTCATAAGATTATAATGGAACAAAAAAATTCCTGTCGCCTACTGATGTTGTAGCCGTCATAACGTCATAATGCAATGCTTATGTTTGTAGTGATGCTGGGGTAAACAAACCTACTGTGCTGCCAGGCCTATAAAAGTATGTCACATACAATTATGCACAGTCCATAATACTTACATAATATATTACATAATGAAGGTAATAAACAACTATGTTACTAATTTACATATTTACTATACTATACTTTTTATTGTTTTCTTCCTCATTCTACTTATTAAAAAAAAATTAACTACAAAACAGCCTCAGGCAGTTCCCTCAGTAGATGTTCCAGAAGAAGGCATTGTTGTCACAGGAGATGACAGCTCCATGCGTGTTATTGCCTCCAAAGACCTTTCAGTGGGACAAGATGTGGAGGTGGAAGACAGTGATACTGATGATCCTGACCCCTGTGTAGGCCTAGGCTAATGTGTGTGTTTATGTCTCGGTTTTTAACAGAAAAGTTTAAAAAGTAAAAAAAAAAAGAAAGAAAGAAAAGAAATTAATAGAAAAAGCTTATAGAGGAAGAAAATATTTTTGTACAGCTGTACACAATGTTTAAGTGTTATTACAAAAGATTCAAAAAGTTAAAAAAGATTTAAAAGCTTATAAAGTTACAGTAAGCTAAGCTTAATTTTTTATTGAAGAAATTTTTTTTATAAATTTAGTGTAGCCTAAGTGTACAATATTTATAAAGTCTACAGCAGTGTACAGTGATGTCCTAGGCCTTCACATGCCCTCACTGACTCACCCAGAGCAACTCCCAGTCCTGTAAGCTCCATTCATAGCAAGTGCTCAATCAGGTGTACCCTTTTTTTTATCTTTTATGCCATATTTTGACTGTACCTTTTCTATGTTTAGATACAGAAATACCACTGTGTTACAGTTGCCTACGGTATTCAGTACAGTAACACTCTGTGTGTGTGTATACCTGGGAGCAACAGGCCGTACCACACAGCACGGGTGTGCGGTTGGCTACACCATCCAGGTGTGTGTAAGTGCACTCTGTGATGTTCACACAATGACGAAATCATCCAACAACACGTTTCTCGTTCTTTATCCCCGTCATTCTGATACATTCCGTGGTTGTGAAGACTAATTTAGATATTATATATAAAGTTAGCATAGTGCCTGACATGTCCCAGGTGCTCATCGTGATAGTTCCTTTCATTCGTTAATTTGTTTGCAATTTATTTATTCAATATATATCTTTTGAAAACTTGTTATCAGCCAGATATTGAGTCAGATGCTGAATAGAAATTGGTGCACAAAGTAAACAAGGTCCTGTTCTCATGAAGTCTCCATGCTAGTGGGGAAGACAGGCACACAATAAATATATACTCACAATTATGCTAACTACAAAAAAGAAAAACCATTTATTATGCTAGACATGTTGAAAGACACAAAAACGTAATGTACACTATAACTATTATTTTTTTAGGGAGTCTATATAACCTAATAAAAGGATAAGTTGTATATATTTAATACATTTTTATAGAAAAATACATGAAAAGACTTTTCAACTCAGAATTTCTATTTGGTTCTTTTTTCCAATTTCTCTTTATTGATATTTTCTATGTTGGTGAAACATTGTTCTCATATTTTAATTCTTTAGACATTGTTTTCTTTAGATCTTTATTTTTATATGTTTATAATATTAATATTTATAAATTGTAATTTTTCTATCAATATTATTAATATATATTGTATTATATATTTAATAGCTAGTTTGAGGTCTTTCTCTAATAAGTCCAACACTTAGACACCTTGGAGACAGTTTTCTATTGATTTTCTTGTGTGTACACGCCATATTTTCCTGTTTCCTTGCATATTTCAAAATTTTTTATTGAAAACTGGATATTTTAGATAATATAACGTGACAACCCTGGAAATCAGATTTCCGCCACCCTCAGGGTTTGTCATTATTGCTCTTTTGCTGTTGCTGCTGCTGCTATTTGTTAATGTAGTGACCTTCCTGGACTAATTTTGTAGTTTTTGTTCCCCATACCATACGGCCACTACATTCTCTGCTCCATTAGCTTAGTGGTCAGCTAATGATTGGACAGAGATTTGCTTAAATGCTTTGAGCCATCCCTTTCTTTGCTGAGTAGTTCTGTACGTGAGTGTGTTAGGACATGCCTTGAACACTCAGGCAGCTTACACGCCAGCCCTAGCCTTCACTTCCTGCTTGCACAGGGCCTCTCCTCGGCCAGAGGTGAGAGACTGGAGCCCTGTCAGGTCTTTCCGAGGCATGCACACAGCCTTCCATATTTGTGCTACCTTTTAGATCCTCAGGAATATATTAGAGCTTTTCAAAGCTCCTCTGGACACTGTTCCCCAGAACTTCCAGGCTCCTGTTTCCTCGGTTGGTATCACAGTCTCAGGCAGCTATGATGTTAAACAATTGTCACTGGTTGTTTTTGACAAATGACCTAAGGATGGAACTTTTCAGCAGAGTAAATGCCAAGTCAGGACAAAAAAAATGACAACTCCTCTCAAACAGGGCTTTTTCAGGGAGGTGCAAGACAGGTCAAATAGCATCAACATTCTGGGGGTGAGACTTTTTGAGGAGCTCCATATTCACTCTGGCCCCGCCAGTAGCTGCAAAGCTACTGATTTTCACAGCTACTGTGACTGCAAGATTGCTCACTTTCAAGGCTACAGCAAAGCTGGAGAGAGGATAATGGGAACAGAGGTTAAAATGTCACAAAGCCCACTCTTCTTACTGAGATTCATCAGTTTTTCTTCAGTAAACACTCCTCAGATTATAGCAAGCCTTTGGTTACTTTCCAGAGTTGTAAAAAGTTGGTTTTGGCCATTTTTGCAAGTGTTTACATTGTTTTTATAAAGTGGCAGGTTTACTGAGAACCTCATTCCATCCTTACAGAAGCCCCAGCCTCTTTTAGAATAAATGTGCCATGAGATGATGTTCAAGACTAGTTTAGCGGCCACAGGAGTGAAGACAACCAATGTGAGAGAATTTTAAATAAAATTTCACATTAGATATGATACCAAGAAGGAAGTGGGGAGACAGAAGTGATACTGACCCTAGCCTACTGTGTTATTGTCTCTAACCCAACTGCAGTATGTTCATTTGGAGGCTGGCAATTCGTGGGCAGAAGGGACTCTGCTTAAGGAAAAGGCCCTCCTCCTTCACTCAGTATGAACCCTCAATGCCTCCACTTGTCATCATGCGCTGGCATCACCAGCAAATTTTTCTCAAATTGATTTCCATACAATTTTACAGTGCTTCAGGAGAATAAGGAAATTACTTTGGCATAGAATGTTAAGTCCTAAATACTGTATAATACAAACCCTTCTGTATGTTCAAGAGGAAGGCAGGTCACATAATGAAGACTAAATCAGAATAGTTTTTCCACTGGACAGGCGGTTAAGGAAATTAGTCTTCATGGCCATGCCACGGAGTAATTTTAACTCACGGTATCTGTACTAAAAATACTTTAAGCACTTATGCTGTTATGTAAAAGATCTGTTGCTACAACACACCTGCACGCAACTAAAAGGAATTTTTGCCCATAGTTTCACCTATGGCAAGTGAGAATAGCTACCTCAGACTGAAAAGGATACAGAAAAAAGAATATACCTAGTCTAAAGTGTTTAAATTTACATGACTTAAACCACATCATTTAGAATCAGTGTAGTCAATAATATCTGAGAAGAACTAGTCGTCCTTAAATTAGCACTTAAAATGTTGTGGTCATTTTTCTGCGAACTAACTCTCATTAACATCTTTAGCCCAACGGGAGCTCATACATTTTAGTTTTGTTTTCATTCAGCCACTTATGGCCATCTTCATGTTCTCCCAGATCTTACATGATCATCCAGGACAGCCCGAGAAATGGCCTGGCTCTAAATGCAACCTGGCAGTTGCTACTGACTACGCTAGGCAATTTGGGGTGACTGTGACTTGCTCCTCACGAGACTGTCACATATTGTCATGAAACATTCTAAGTTAAGACTTGAGCTTCTTTCTCTGTCAGAACAAAAAGAAGAGGAACTTTGTAGCTCCGCTAGGTTATAGATGTGTTAAGTAGTAAGCACAGTATGAAAACCTGAAAATTAGTTATCAGGGCAAAGTGTTTTCTGATTCTATGGAGCCATCAGAGCTACCTCGAAAACTAACCTAAATACATCCTAGGTGTAAGAAGGCCACTGTGTAAAACAGCAGTAACAATCGGTTACTAGGCTACCATTTGGTACAGGGAAATAACAGGTTAGAACTCAGATTTTCAGGTAGTCAATCGCCTAGTAAAATAGCTGCAGCTCAATGGATGATAAGTATCACTTATTTTACCTATTTCATTATCTGTAACTAGTAGTCACTTTCCAAAAAAATGGACCCTCTATTTTTCCAGTTTAAAAGAGCTGATAAAATCTCAACTCAAAAACAAAACATCTGATGAATATACCAGCTTGTCCTTATGAAGTCATTTTTGTGCTGTAGTAAGATGATAGGTGAGTTTATGTAACTTTTTATCCTGGAATATGAAGCCAATGCGGGAGAGACTACTCATAGTAACACAAACACAGGAAAACAATCTTTCCAGGTGATGATCAGAAATACCTTGCAATGGATCTCAGTGCAGAAAGTTGAGGAATCTTTCAATGTCAAATAACAGTATCCCATGAGGGATATCTATATGTGTTTATTAATTATCTTTGGAAAGCATAAGAATTATGTTGCAAGTCCACTGATTTAACCACTACTGAAACAGGCAACTGGGCCTGTTTGGTTGATAGTTGGATGCCTGGCACCCACCATAGGGCCAGCATGTAGTAGGGGTAGAGTATTTCTTAAATGTATGGGTAAGTTATTGTCTTATCTATAAAGAGTTAGATGATAAAAAGTCTCATGGTCACAACTGCTACAACACTTAGCTGTAAAAATGTAACTATTTGTTGATAACTCAATTAACCTCTATGAGAGCCCCCATTTCGATCTGATTATGAAAAACTGTTTCCCTAGGATAAGGAGTCATGATAGTCTGTGATCCTGGATCAAATCCTGGACCTGTAGAGGATGTTTTGGGATAATCTGCAAAATCTGAATGGGGTCTGTGCAGTAGATGGTTTTATCAGATCAATGTTGATTTCCTGATTTTTTCGGTGTGTGCCATGGTTATGTAGGAGAGCAATTTAAAAGGTATGTTCACCACAACTGGTACACCATCAATACTTCCTGGCCCCATGGCTTGAGTAGATTAGGATAATGGGCATGGATAAGGGATATGATTCTGAGATTCCAGTTACCTGCAAGCAGTCCACTGTGAAAGAACTCAGAACACAGGGTAAGGGGCTGACCCTGAAAATGAGAATCCAGAGAGCAGAGTGAAAGGAACGCCATGGTGGGCAGTAGAGGGACAGAGTCAAGGGTAGAGGAAGCATAGAGCACAGGATAAGTGCAGTCAAGAAGACAATTATCCTGCCTGCTCTTGGATTTGGGGAATAATCAAGGATAACAAGTATGAGAGAGATAAAGGGAACAGTTAGGCTCAAACCTAATGGCTTTATCATATTTGTTATCAGAAGACCACGGTTCTGTTACCAGTTTCATGAAAAACTAGTCATACGTACTGTTCAGCAATAAAAAGGAACAAAATACTGATACATGCTACAACCTGATGACCCTCAAAATACACCATGGACTGGTGTGTGTGGCACAGGCCTGCAGTCCCAGCTTTTCAGGAGGCTTGAGGCAGAAGGACCCCTTGAGCCCAGGAGATAGAGACCATCCTGGGCGACATAGCAAGACCCCACCTCAAAACAAACAAAAATATCATGGTAAATGAAAGGAGCCAGACACAAAAGATCACATATTTTATGAGTCCATTTATGTGAAATGTCCAGAAAAGGCTACACTATAAAGAAAGACAGCAGACTAGTGGTGGCCTGGAACTGGGGATGGGCATGTGGGTCGACTGTAATCTGCTCTATGTCTCAGTTTTCTCATCTGATGTATAGTGACAATGACAGTGTCTAACTCATGAGGGTTCTTGAAGATCAAATGATATAATATAGGTTAAAAACAAACTTCACTGTCCAGCATTCAGTAAGGGCTCAAGCTTGAGAATCCGGAAAATAAATTTATTTCCAGGTTTTAGTAAGCCTTAAATAAATCTGGAAATAAATGTATTACAACATGCATGTAATAAATTATAGACATAGAAAAAAGTATAAGTTTATAATTAAAGATTCAGCAATAAACTATATTTTGTCCTAAACCTATTCCTTAATCAAGGTAAATAGCTTAAAATACTTTAGGAGAACTCTGAAGAAATATGTATGTGTGTGTGTGTACACATATATATACAAAGTATAACAAAGGAAAACACACTAGATGATCATTTCTCTAATATCTATAGTCTAAATAAAGTATAAAAAAATGCTGAGACTCTTTCCCAGCCTCCCTATCTTCGTAAGTTGACATTTTAGTGTGTAATTCCCTAATTACATGATCTTTCAGTATTTTCCAAATTTTCTATACATAAAAATCCTTTGCTGAAAATGAACTTCCATTTCACATTTTTACACTAGGAATTCTTTATTATAAAGAGTAGGATGTTGTTCATCCTGACAATAACATCCAGACCAACAAACTCTGAAAGTCAATACTACTGGGGCCAAAGGCAGCTACCTCACTGACATAAACACACTCTTCCATGTTTTCATGTCTTTTATAACATATGCTATGGTACTGGAGGCACCAAAGGTCTCTCTTCCCAGCAGGTATCAAATAGTGATCTACATAATGCTTCATGAACCCAATCCTGCTTCATGAACCCATCCTGTATCTGACCCTTTCAATAGGTACCCAAAGTGAAGTTGCTAATCTACCACTCTACCAAATAAATAGTTGTTTAATCACTTGAATAACTACCACAGTGAATCTAAGCTGTACATCTTTGGGTAAAGTATTTTCTTACCAGCATCACGTCTATATTCTCTAATTTATGATCTCTCAATTTATAAAATGTACTTATGTTTTCATTATTCTCTTATTCTTTAAATATTCCCAGAAAAAGATTCTAACAAGAGAATGGAGACAAACTTCATGTTTAATAAATTTTATCTTGATAACATCAAAAACAACTTTAGCTTTCACACTGCATTATAAAAAATACATTAGTCTTCACATTAGTTTTACATGGAAATATATAATTATTTGAATATTTAAATATAGCTTTTCTTTAACCAAAAAAAAAAGTGTTACTCAGAGCCCTAGTTACATAAATAATTTAAATGCACAAATGCGAAAACACACTTTACACAATATTGTCCACATACTATATAACTCAGGACAATTACAATAAAAATCTATGCAAGATACTGAACAAGAACAAGATTAATCAAATATTCATTATGATTGCAATTTGATTACAAATTACTTACTCTGAAAAGAATTTAACACATTTTTGAACACACAAAAGCATCAACTGTTTTATCTAATCTGCAAATGAAGCCAACATTTATTTAGACAAAAGGGGCACATCTTGTATCCTACCGAATTCTGAAAGTTAACTCATTTCCAATTTAACTTAAAATATAAGTTTTACAAGTTCAGGTTTTCAAACTTGTCTAAAATAATGATTATAAGAACTTAGTAAATATTTCCAAAATGTTAAAAAAAAATCATCAGTATTATGTTATAGTTTTGTATGTTTGACAATAAAAATTTTAAATGAGCCTTTTCCCTGCCTCCTCTCAAAATGGCAGACGTAAAAACGGTAAAGATGGCCGGGCGCAGTGGCTCACGCCTGTAATCCTAGCATTCTGGGAGGCTGAGGCGGGCAGATGACTCAAGGTCAGGAGCTCGAAACCAGCCTGAGCAAAAGCGAGACCCCGTCTCTACTAAATATAGAAATAAATTAATTGGCCAACTAAAAATATACAGAAAGAATTAGCCAGGCATGGTGGCACATGCCTGTAGTCCCAGCTACTCGGTAGGCTGAGGCAGAAGGATCGCTTGAGCCCAGGAGTTTGAGGTTGCTGTGAGCTAGGTTGATGCCACAGCACTCTAGCCCGGGCAACAAAGTGATACTCTGTCTCAAAAAACAAACAAACAAAAAAAAAAAGGTAAAGATGGTAAATTATATATGTATATTTTACATTAGTAAAAAAATTTTTAAACTTCCAATGTGAAAATGGTAGTAACTTTAAATTTTGGTCACTTAAGTATAAGAACTGTCCTCTCTGCATGATGACACATACTTACATAGTACATTATTTCCATATGATCCCATTTAAACTTATACAGGTAGAATGCAGAATATCTATTAATAGTACTTAGGGGAACTATGTGTCTATTCCATGGGAAAAAAGACACCAATACCCACAAATATAATATTTTTATATACTAGTCATTTACTTCCTCATCAGGACAGAGCTTTTTTCCGAAATTAAAACTGAAGAATTATTTTGAACTAGTGGCCCAAAGTGATTTTAAGAAAGGAAACTACTAGCACTCTGGGAGGCCAAGGCGGGAGGATCACTCCAGTTCGAAACCAGCCTGAGCAAGAGTGAGACCCCGTCTCTACTAAAAATAGAAAGAAATTAATTGGCCAACTAAAATATATATGTAAAAAAAATTAGCCGGGAATGGCGGCATAGGCCTGTAGTCCCAGCTACTCGAGAGACTGAGGCAGAAGGATCGCTTGAGCCCAGGAGTTTAAGCTTGCTGTGAGCTAGGCTGATGCCACGTCACTCTAGCCCGGCAAGAGTGAGACTCTGTCTCAAAAAACAAAAAAAAAAAAAAAGAAAGGAAACTAAAATATATTTGTATATGAGGAGGCAAGGCTGAAAAAATGCTATATATGCTGCTTTGCAACTAAAAATATAAGTATTTGTCCTTTTTTCCAACATAATTACTGTTTAAATTTAGAAGGAAAGAAATTACAAGAGAATTCCATCAAACATATCCACAGGTTAAATGATGGCCCCTGAAATAAAACCACATTTAGAAGCCAGCTTTTACACTATTATTTCATTAATTCTAAGGTAACACATTTTTATTTCTGAAATCAAGATACAGTTTACCACTGATCCAAGTTTCAATAAAATAAGGTAGTTACACGATACAGCTGAAATTCATGTTTCCCCTTAACGTGGACAGAAAAAGATCCAGGATCTTGGCTTAACACGAATGAATGATAACTGATTATATCTGTACCAGCTCAACCAGTGGCCCTGAATAAGGGTTCTGAATATATCCTTAGTACCCCAAATTTAAACTGCATATCATCATATCTTTTATTTGAACTATCAAAAAATCAGTTAGCAAGTTTAAGACAAACTAATGCACAAATTACAGGTTTTCACTTGCAAAATGGGCCTCCACATAGGTTACTGGTTTTATTCAATTTTTTGAAATATTAAGATACACAATTTACTAATGACAATTAATGACCTGCTCAAATAATATTACCAAACCAACAACTTCAGTTCAAGCTATTAAAAAATGATAAGATAAAGTCTAAAATATTCTTACGAAATAAGGCCACAAAGTAACCTGGATTTTCACATTAAAACACCAACACTTCACACAGAGGATGGATTAAGGTGGCTTAAAAAAGAAAGCCTGATCACACTGGCAAATCATTTTCCTCTTAAGATCTGATAATGCCACAGAAAAATCACAGACACTGTACGTATGCATGTGTGCAAATGAGACAAGTCAGAGACTTGCAGATCCAATTTAAATGAAGCAGGAGTTTGTTATATACATGAAATCACCAGGCAGTTTTTAAAAACTGGATTCAAGATTATGGAATCTCATTCTCTGGAATGCTTTTAAGAGACAGATAAATTATGGTTTGTTTGTCATCATTTAAGTCAACCCCATTCAGAAGTTGAGATAATTCATTATAGTTCCTTCTTTTTAATTATCCAGTTAGAATATTATATTAACAATGCCACTCTGCAACACAAAGAATGTAGACACGTGTGCATTGTTCCAACTTTTCAAAAGCAATATAAGATAGCTTTAATAAGCTTGTTATATTCATTTCAAAATATTATAACTTGCTGGCATGAAAGAGAGAATCACAAAAAATAAATAAGAGGGACATGATTTGAGGGACAAAATTCTATGCACTGTACTAAATTATGACATAAATTAAGGTAAAGCTCTTCTACAAAAAATGATGGACAAAAGTTGCTTTTGAATGGTTAAAAAAAAAGGATCCTAAACACTAATTTCAAATGAATATAAAAGGTTTGAAAAATAATATTTATAGCAAAATAGTCCAAGGTTAGTTTTCTCACCAAAGTTGGGAAAGCCGTGTGCACTAAGTGTCAAGTATATTTCTATTGAAGTACTGAATCCTCAACTATCCTTAACACAAAAGCCTCTTCTTTTTTACCTCACTGCCTCTCAATTTATTTGATAGCCGAGTATTCATTCTCTTGGCATGTGATGAAGAATGTGACAGACTTCTCAAAGAATATGGTTTAACATGTTCAGAAGAACTTTCCTTTTTGCCACTGCATTTTTTATTACCATTCTTCCTTCTTCTTGCAGTATTACCATTCTTCTTCTTTTTTGCAACACGGCAAAACCCCCGCACGGGGAGCTTCAGAGAAAGACTTGATACAGCGCTTGATGGCTCTTCAGCACCAGCTGGTGGAACTGAGGAGTTCAGAAAAATTTTAGCTGGTCTCTTCACCTTCTTTAGCCTACTCACAACAGGTTTTTTCTTCTTAAGATGCATTCCAATAAGAGTGCTCCTGGATTGATATCTACGACGTAAAAACACAGAGTATTTCGAAATATACTTTCTAATTATATCACTTGGTTTGGTCCGAATCCAAATTGACTGTTTTTCTGAAGCTATTCCGGTATTTTGCTGGAGAATAATTGGTTTTAAAACCTTTTGGGGAAAATCTGGCTTATTAGCAGTTGTCACCTTCCTTCCCTGAAGTTTCTTTTTACTTTTACTTCCTGATAACTCTTTTCTGATCGATTTTGGAGACATATTGGCAATATCACGCTTTAAAATAGTCAGCTGGAAATTAGCTCCGTTCGGAACCTCACTAGCATTCGGAGCCTCTGAGTCTTTTGGCAACGGAGAAGAGTCAGCAGCCTTGTTTTGTAAACCGGACTGGTATCTTGCAGGCACTGTCGTTAAGGGTGCTGAAGAAGAGCTCTGTCCATCAGCATCATTATCTCCTGCACTGGAGTTTGCGTTGTTCTTGTTTACATGACCTTTAACCCAGCTTGGATTGTCAAACTCTGGTACTACTATGTTCAGTGGAGGATTAGCTACAACGTCCTTAAACCGTGAGCCATAATCATTAAAGGTGTTCCGTTTATATTTGCATGTAAACTGTGTATCATTATCCCAACTCTTTTTGGAGAAGTGAAGGCATTCACCTTCCTGCAGTTTAATATTTAGAGAAGAAAGAACATAGAATAAGGCTTTGGACTGCATAGGCCTCAAAACTGTAGTACATGATTCAGGAAAGTCAACTGTCCCACATTTGACTTTCTTCTTTGCTTTTCTGTTAACCTGTGAATGTAAGCGCTTCCTCTTTGGTGAGCCCTCCTCTTGTCTACTTTGTTTTCTTTTCCTTATTCGGAAATTCACAAAATTGGTTTGAGTTCCATGGCTAACTTTCACAGGCTGGCATGGAGAAGGCACATGCCTCTCTTGTTCAGGAGGCCTCTCTGCTGGAGGAGGAGGATGGCATGGTTTATCTAAGGCCACTGAAGAGTCAACAGTTTTTGAAACACTACTTGCAGTATCATTACAATCTGATGGAGCTTGAACTGATGCAGTGTCCTGAAGGTCAGCCCAGGTAACTCTCTTTTTCTTTTTAGTCGAAGAAACCTTTTTGGTGTTAGAGTCATCATCAAAGTAACAGTGGAAACGACCTTCCCTAAATTCCTTCACAAGAGCGTTAATTTTTATGTCATCTTCTCTCATTATTTGAGACCATGTTTTCCCCACAAATGAAGGAGGGACATGAGGCAAGGCTTCAAGAACTGGTTCATCAGAATTATCTACGACTTCCTTTGCTTTTTCCAGGTTCTTTACAGAATCAACCATGGGAACAGAGCTTGACTGGGAATCATGCTTCTTTTCTTCCCGGTCAAAAGATACCTTCTTACATAGGTCTGTTTTATTAACAGCTTCTTGAGGCTGGTCAGCATCAGATCGAAGAGAGGGATCACACTGAAAGTTCATCTCAGACCCACAAGGTTCACAGCTCACACTTTCTAGCTGCCTATGTACACTTTCTAGCTGCCTACGTTTTGACTGCAATCTGGTTCCTTTAGCAGGTGTTTGATGTACCACTGACTCAGAAGAGGCATCAAAGTCCTTGGCAGAAACACTAGGTTTACAGTTCTTACCTTTCAGGTCAGTATTTCTTAGATTTTTACTATCTTTCCGATCTTTTTGAACATTGACTTTTTTGCGAGCTTTCTTCTGGCGGCGGCGAGTTACTGGCCGAGAAGTGGCTTTAGGACGATTAGATCGACGGCGCTTATGTCCTGGGTCAATATTGTTCGCCATTTTTTGATCAGGCTCTTCTGACTGGTAAGTCATCAACTGATCAGAGGCATCAACATTAAAAGTTATTTCAGAACCACAAGACTGACAATTTGAATTGGCCAGAATAATATAGTCTTTCTTCCGGTTTATTATTTTAAAAGTCTCTTCAGATTCACTTGTCACCGATGGAGGAAGGGCTTGACAAACACATCTTACTTCAGGACCAAAAGAGTCACAGCTCTCCTCTTCGTCATCAATACATTCTGCATGTATAGAGTTGATTTCTTTGACAGTCATTTGAGGTGGGTCAGTCACTAACTCAAGAGGGACGTCAGGATGAGAAATTACTTCACAATCACCATCACCGGGCACAACATTCACAAGTACCACTTTCGGAAGATCTGTTTCTTTGACTGACGGTGGACACTGGTTAACTACTATTTCAAAAGGGCCATCAGAATCACACATTTCAGGATCACTAGGTTCACCAGTCTTTTCTTCCATGCCAAGATGCTTTTCCCGCTGAAAGTTTATTTCTTTGCAAGCCACTTGAGGTTGGCAAACTTCTGACTGAAAATGAATACCAGAACCACATTGTATTTCAGAACCATCGAATTCGCAGTTCTTATTTTCTAGGTCATTATGATACTTCCTTTGTAAGTTTATTTCTTTGACAGACACAGGAGATTGATCAGGCACAAAATGAACAGGAATAACAGAATCACAATTCACTTCAAAGCCACCTAGTCTATAGCTATTATCTTCCAGGTAAATATGGTCTTCCTTCCAAAGATTAACTTCTTTGACAGCTTTTTGAAGCTGAGTAGTTGCTGACTGAAAAGGATCACTGGAATCAAAGCTTACTTCAGGAGCACAAGGATCAATGCTCTTATCTTCCAAATTAGGATGCATCTCTTCCAAAATTTGTGGTCGCTTAATCACTGACTGAAGAGGAATATTTGAAATATAAATTATTTCAGAATCATGTGGTTCATAGCCCTTATTATCCAGATAAACACGTTCATCCCTCAGAAGACTTCTTTCTTCAGTAGCCCTTTGAATTTTATTAGTCACAGACTGAAGAGGTTTATCAGAATCAAAATTTGCTTTAGAAGTACCAGGATTAACAATCTTATTTTCTAAGCCAACATGCTCTTTCCAAAGGTTAACCTTCTTTACTCCTTCAGTTTGGCCAGCCATTGACTGAAGGACATCAGAATCACACACAATTCCAAAACTGTTAGCTTCATGCTTCTTATCTTCTGTGTCTACTTCTTCATCCTTCCAAAGGCTTATTTCTTGAACAGTTTCTCTAAGCTGGTCAACCACTGATTGAAGAGGGTCATCAGAATCAAAACTTATTTCAGAACCACAAGACTGACTGTGCTTACCTCCTCGCTCAATGTGCTCCTGCTCCAAAATAGTTACTTGAGGTCGATCAACTATTGGCTGAACCAAGGAATCAGAACCCAAACGCATTTGAGAACAACTAGGCTGGTTGTCTTCAATATCTTCACTTTCAGAGTCTGCTGATTTATCAGAGTCTTCAGAGTCATCATCAGAATCATCAGGATTATTTTTAAATTTAGAAACCCTATATTCCTCAATCTGATTTTTCAGGACAGCAACCTCATTCTTCCACAGGTTTATTTTTTTAATCGCGTCCTGAAGTTGTACAGAATCAAAAGTTGTTTGAGAATCGCATGAGTCACTGTCTCTGTCTTCCAGATCAAAATATTCTTCCTGCAAAAGAGCTAGCTGAGCTCGGTCAGTGACTGAATAAAGAGGAATATCAATATCCAAATTTATTTCAAAACTGCTAAGTTCATCTTCTGAGTCAACATAGTCCTCCTCCAAAACAGCTCCTTGAGCAACATCAGAATCCAGAATTATTTCAGAACCACTACATGTGTCATTGTTATTTTCTGAAATATGCTTCTTCTTGCTGGTTTTTTTAAGAGCTACTTGAGGTTCAGCTCCCGAACAATGAGGAACCCCAGAATCTGAATTTGTTTCAGAATCACTAAAGTCAGCACTTTTACCTTGGAATTCATCATGCTTTCCTTTTTTCGGCCTTGTTTCCTTAACAACTACTCCAGGTTTGTGAGTCACTGACTGAAGAGGGATATCAGAGTCCACATGTGTTTCAGAAACACCCGTGTTTTCTAAGTCTATGCGCTCTTCTTCCTGAAGGTTTATTTCTTTAACGTAATCTTCAGAATGTCCAGTCATTGAATGAAATATGCTATCATAATTCAAACTTAGTTCAGAATCAGTAGGTTCATTTTCGTTATTTTCTAAGTATACCTGGTCTTCTTGTTGAGGGTTGAATTTTTTAACAGCTTCTTCAGGAGAATTAGTCACTGAATGAAGAGGGGTGTAAAAATCCGAACTTATTTCAGAACCACTGGGTTCGTCATCCTCACTTTCTAAGTGTGCATACTCTTCTTCCTGAATGATTACTTCGTTAACAGCTACTTCAGGAGAATTAGTCATTGAATGAAAAGGGGTGTAAGGATTCGAACTTATTTCAGAACCACTGGGTTCGTCATCCTCACTTTCTAAGTGTGCATACTCTTCTTCCTGAATGATTACTTCGTTAATAGCTACTTCAGGAGAATCAGTCACTGAATGAAGAGGGGTGTAAGGATAAGAACTTATTTCAGAACCACTGGATTCATCATTCTCACTTTCTAAGTGTGCATATTCTTCTTCCTGAATGATTACTTCGTTAATAGCTACTTCAGGAGAATTAGTCATTGAA
>CAUYRT010010232.1:0-13396 GCA_963574885.1 Lepilemur ruficaudatus
CAAAAAAAAAAAAAAAAAAGACGACAGAAAAGTGGCCAGAAAACATATAAAAAATGCTCAACATCTCTAATCATTAGGGAAAAACAAATCAAAACCACACCCACATATAACCTAAAACTAGTGAGAATGGCCTTTATCAAAAAGTCCCAAAACAACAATGCTGGTGTGGATGTGACGAGAGATAGGAACACCCTTACACTGCTGGTGGGACTGAAAATTAGTACAAACTCTGTGGAAAGTAATTTGGAGATATCTCAAAGAACTAAAAATAGAAATATTTTATCCAGCAATCCCACTGCTAAGCATCTACCCAAAGGAAAAAAAGACCATCTATAATAAAGATATTTGAACTTGAATGATTATGGTAGCACAGTTCACAATTGCAAAGATGTGGAAACAATCCAGGTGCCTATCAATACATGAGTGGATTAGTAAAATGTGGTATATGTATACCATGGAATACTACTCAACCACAACCACAAAAAAGAATGGTGAACTAGCACTTCTTATATTATCTTAGATAGAGCTGGAACCCATCTTTCAAAGTGAAGTAGCACAAGAATGGAAAATTGGTACTAACTGATCAACACTAAGGTGCTCACATAGAAGTAATACTCACAGGGTGCTGGTCAGGTGGAGGTGGGAGGTAAACTCACAACTAATGGGTGCGGAGCGCACTGTATGGGGGAAGAGCACACTTGTAGCTCTGGCTTGGCCGAGTCAAAGGCACTGTATGTAACCAAAATGTTTGTACCATCATAATATTCTGAAATTTAAAAAAAGAAAAAGAAAAAGAAACATAAGACAAAGAATGATCAGCATACATATAATTGGAGTCTCAAAGAAAAAGCCTAAAGCAATATGTCAGAAAAAGTACTTAAGAATGTAATCAAAGAAAATATTTCAGGTAATAAAAACTTGAACTTATATTTTAAAAGGGTATACTGTGCATCTGGAAGAACTAACCCTGAATGCTCAACACCAAGAGATGTTCTAGGAAAACGTGAAACATTTTAAAAATAATTTCTCTTGGCATCCAAAGTCGCTTAAAATAAAAAGGTAATCTACTGGGCATAAGACTTTTGACAGCAATGCATCATGTCAGATGACGATAGAATAATACATGAAGATACTTGAGGGAAGAAAATTGAGCCTTGGATCTTATTTCCATTTAACTAAACTTTAAATATAATAGTCACAGAAAAGCTGTTATAAAAATGAAAGAATTTGGACATCTTGTTCCAAAAAGTATTGCCTGATGAATCTTTAGCAAAAAAATGTCAATGCACCAAGAAATGATTGCAGGAGCTTTGGCATAATAATGATCATCAAAAAATTCTAAAACATGGAGATAAAAAAGATATAATATAAATAGCACTACATGTAATACAACTATAAAAATAGGGAGAGGGTATATAGAAAGTAAAATATATTTTCTGTTCAGGTGTTAACTGAACGTAAAGAATATTATATCAAAATGTAAGCCAGGAGAGATAGTAAATGGTGGGGTAGTATCTAATTTCAATATGGCCCTAGGAGCGATCTAAATAGATAGTACATTTAAAAAAGAGAAAGAAAGCATTAAAGGTATTGCATTTATTTGTTGTATGAAGTTAACCTATTGAAACAAAAACAAATACTTTCAATTATCAAAAATAATTTTGGGGGGAGGCAGTGAGAACAGGCAGACAAAATAAATCACTATCTATAAGGCTCAATCCTCCTCATAAAAAAGATATTGAAATGATCTGACACTGCAGCAAAAAGCCCTTTTCTGATCCATCCTTATCAATTCCTTTCTATCCTTTAAGTACCAACTCAAATGCTACTTCCTTCCCTAGATCATCTCACTCAGAAAAAATATCTTCCAGATATGAACACTTGTTACATTTATTATCACTCTGCTTAGTTTAATAGATTTCCTCATACTGCAATATCTCTCCTTCTAAATTAGAAGCTCCCTATGGGTAGGAATTTTCTAGTATTTGCACTCATACTGAGCCAAGCATCATGCTTTTGCTCATAGAAGGTTTGTAATAAACCTATGGTGAATTAATTTGTGAATAAAAAAGAGATTACATCTCAACTCTGAAACAATGTAAAGAAGATAAGGTGATATAATTGACACAGAATTTTTGAGAGACTGGCCATGGAATTTAGAAAATCAAAAGGTTCTACAGTAAGACTCTTATCTCTTATGTCAAGAGAATCTGATCTAATTAGAGAGATACTGAGAGTGAGTAAAACTAGAGAGTGTATAACTAGACTATAACAATAAAAATCTCATGAACATATAAGATGCTATGTGTCCCAACCAGCCACAGGCTGTTGATGCTCTCTGCAAAATCCAGCAGGGCTAGTCACCTTGAATAGGCTTCCAATACAACAAAAAACTCAGCTCTGGAGGTAGCTCGTTCCATAGTTAGTCTGCTTTTCTTCTCTTCTATTGAGAAGATATCTGCCATTTTCATATTCCAGTATTCCTATTGTCCCCCTGATGCCATTAGGAGAGAAAACATTCCCTCTTCTGATGTCATTTCTTCACTGTCATGCACTCCAAAAATTTTCCTGGCCAAACTTCCAGGCTTTCATGGTAACTCTCTTATCACTGCTCTCTATTTCTAAATTTCACTCCCAAAATTAGGTACGCAGGAATGGATGTCATCAACATCAACATGAAGTTCATTCATACATGCAAATGTGTTCCATCTGAATTTGACAAAGTCAAATTCCACAGCTCTGACTTATGTTTCAATAAGGGCACCCAATCTAGATTTACCCCAATATGTCAACAAGAAATACTTTATCCAGATTAAGGTTAAGAAAAACCACTACAGAAATTTTAGCATAACACAATATAATATATATTTTATAATCGCTATATAAATCTATAGGTTAGACTGTGTCCTGACAGAAAAATCTCACAATCTTGAAATATAAATACATTTATACAAAGTATAAAATTATATTTATAGGACATGATTTACACTTCATAGCTAGAGAAAGCAATCATATCACACACAGAATCTTGTTTTTTAAAGGATTTTATAGATCATTTTATTGTCTTCGTCTTATTGGTCACACTCCAAATAACATAGTGACTCATTGGCCAAAGCGAATCAGTTTATAAATATAAATAATAGAAATTTATTTCTATGAATTATTTTTGTTTCCTCATAATCATTTAAATTTGTATTATGGATTCTTGCCACCACCCTCTCATACATATAGTGTTGCAAAATTGGAAGAAATTTAATATAGCAAACATATCCCAAAGCAAAACCTATAGTTTTCTTGACCTTAATGAGCCAATTTATATACAGTCATATCCAACTATCTAAAATTGGCTTAGGTCCCTGATGCTTATCTTTTTCATTATAAATGTTCCAACCTATCAAAATAATTCAGCATTGCTCAGGTCTTTGAGGCTTGGCTGTACTAGTGAACAAGTAAGGTCACAGCACAGTTCTTCCAGAATGGTAATTAATAAGAAGTAGCATTTACATAGGACTTTACATCTTCAAAGGACTTTGCAAACACTAATTAGTCCACACAGGAAAACTTTTAAAGGAAGTGAGCAGGAATTAGCATTTGTTTTATGAATGGAACACTGACTTGCAATACAGCTGTGATTATGCATGGTCTAAAGGAGTCACTAACAAGTGAAATAACGTGTTTTCCCATTACATTTAAGATGATTTTAGAGCAAGTTTTCTCAACCTCAGTACTATTAGCATTTTAGTCTGGATAATTAATTGTTGTGGGCGGCTGTTCTGTTCACTGTAAGATATTTAGCAGTGTTCCCGGTCTCTGCTCACTAGATGCTTCCAGCACCACTCCAGTCTTGACAATTAAAAAGTGTCCAGATTCTACCATCTGGAGGGGGCAAAAATCATACCCAGTTGTGAACCATTGTGTAGAAGAAAGAACAAAAAAAGATTGATAATGCCTGTTGTAAGGTTTTCCCTTATAAATACATTTTTTTCTCCAAATCACATTCTTTTATTACTGTGTATGACAGCACCTCTGCACCTATCATTTTTTCTTCTCACACTGCGTACAAAAACTGCTGATACAGTTCAGCATTCTGAGCACCATTTTGATGCACACACAAACATATACATTTAATCCTCAAACAACTTTACAAAACAGATACCATTATTATCCTATTTTATAGAAGAGGAAACTAAGGCATGGAAAAGTTGCGTTACTTGCCGAAGTAGAGAAGCCAGACTCTCTAACCTAGGCTCATTGTTTCCAAAGTCATGTAAGTTTTTTTTTTCAAGCAGAGAGGTTTTCAGCAGTGGACATGGTTAATTTCATATGTGTCAGTATTAAATCTCTAAAAAACCAACAGTAGTACTACAGATAAAAAAGGAAGGAAAGTTTCAAAAAGAAATGGGGTGAGGCAAGACTATGTAGGTGTACTTCCAAGATATTTATTAAACAATCAATAAAGACAAGACACACTGAAGCATAAAAAATCCATAGTTATTCATAACCTCAAAGAAGTAAACCAAAGAAAATAGTAGATAAATAGATTATGATGCAGAAAGTTATAAGGAACACAAAATAATTCTTAATTCAGGTGTGGTAGAAAAAAGGACTAGGGTATCATGACTAGGTTACTAGAGTAGTTTTATGAATAAAACTATGACTGGGTATCAAGACTAGGTTACTAGAGTAGTTTTATGAATAAAACTATGACTGGGTATCATGACTAGGTTACTAGAGTGGTTTTATGAATAAAACTATGATCTATGACTGGGAGGTGAATAAAATTTGGAAGTTTGAGGATTGTCATGGCATGTGCTCAGACAGGGCATTTCAGATAAAGGAAACAGGATATTCATGGAATTTGAAAGGGTAAAGCGCAGCATGTCAGTTTGGCTGGAGTTGGCTAAACAGAGAGAGATAAGAATAAAAAATTATTTTGAGGTCAGGTTATAGATGAATTTCAATAAATTTGGATTTCTTCCAGTAGGTCTTACAGAGTAAATAAAGGAGAAAAAGGAAGTATTTCTTTAGTGCCTCTTATGCACTAAACACTGCTGAGCACTTTGACAAACATTACCTTATTTAATCATTGAAGGGCTTCAGAAAGAGGAGAGTATGATGAGAAGTGTGTTAGTTATCAATTGCTGTGTTCTCATCTGGAAGCTCAATTGGGAAGGCATCTGCTTCCCTACTCTCATGGTTGTTGGCAACTTTCTGTTTCTTGTAGCCATAGGATCTGTGACAGCTTGCTTCTGTAAAAATAAACCAGGAGTGAGAATGAAAGGGGGTGGGGATGGGAGGAGAGAATGGCAGGGAGACTGCTAAGTCACTAGCAAGATTGAGACACAGTATAACGTAATCATGGGAGTGACATTCCATCACCTCGTTATCTTCTATTGCTAAGAAGAAAAGCACAGGTCCTGCCCACAACCAAATGGAGCGGATTCTACAAGAGTATGAACAACTAGGAGCAGGGACCATGGGAGCCACCTTAAAATCTGCCCACCACCATCTATCTCCTGACCCCCAAGCATACACTCCCTCACAAGAGTCCTAAGAGTCTTTTCTCATTATACCATCAGCAAAATACAAACTCATTATCTAAACCAGGTTCAGGTCGCTAGTGTAAACTGTTAAATACAGCTCTGCATCTATGGACCTAACACTGAAGAGAGTTTATCTGTCCCAACATACCCAACATGCAATGGCAGGACAGACATAGGATGATAGCTGTAGATATTTCCCTTTGAAAGGGAGGGGAATTAGAAGGTAAAAGGAGTCTCTTGTCCTGGAATCTAGCCAAACAAATGTTCAGCATTCCTTGACAGCTTTCAAAGCTTGGGAATCATTCTCTATGGCTCTTGGCTCCACCCTTTGGACACATGGTTCTGCCCTCGGAGTCATCCTTTTTTCAGGAAAGAAAGTAACTTTCTGAGACTGCTTCCTTCTAGTAGAATTTTGCTGGTCCCTCAGCCTCCTTTCATTTTATATTCTTCCTGTTCCTGTTGTCCAAGCTGGCTGTGTTTCTGCTGAAATAGTTTTCTCAAGAACCTCTTGGGACTCCTGAGGATTTCAATGGAGTTCACTACATCAGACAAAAGCCACACAATAGATCTTTGCAACATAGGTGTTCCTCTACTTCCTCCTCCTGCTGAGATGGCTTAGGGACAACATACTTAACCTTCCTACAGTCCCTATAGGTTGATTGAGAGGATCTGAAAGGACTCTTTGTGAAATTAAATGATCTGACATTTTAGGTATACTTGAGGTTAAAGCAAAGTTTGCATAATCATATCTTAGGCTTTTTCTGCATTCTATACTTTTTGGAAGTAATTTCTTAATTTCAGCACCTTTTGCTTTCTGGAGATGCTGAGAATTTTCAACATCATCAATTGGTGGTTCTTTTTTGTTTAGCAGACAAAACCAGATTTGTTTAACTCCTTCCACATTTTACTTTAAGCCGCAAGAAACCAGGTGGCATCATCAACACTTTGCTTGGAAATCTCTTTAGCTGTATAACCAAATTCATCACCTACAAGTTCTGCTTTTTAAAAAATTACAGGAAACAATTTCCCTAAGCTTTTTATTACTAAATAACAATGATGTCTTTTCCCCCAGTTTCTGATAATATAGTCCCCATTTTTTCTAAGTTTTCATTGGGGGTGGCTCTAAAATCCAGACTTCTATGAACTGTCTGCTCTGGGATTTAAGCTTCTTCTATCATGCTCTTCAAATTTCTTCTAGACTCTACCCACTACCCATTTCCAAAGTCATTTTTTACATATTTGTTAAGAAGCACCCCGCTTCTGGAACCAAAACTCTGTGTCAGTTTTCTATTGCTTCTTTTTCATCTGAAGGATAAACTAGAGAGCCGTCACTTTCCTACTTTCATGATTGCTGCTAGCACTTGGTCCCTTGAGGCTGTGGGATCTGTTTTTTCCTGCTTCTTCAAAGCCAACATGAGGAGAGAGTGAGGCTATTCCCAGCAGAGTCCCCACAGACATAATGGAACCACATCAAGAGATTCCTGCTATGCCCAATCTGAACACCTGACCACAATTAAAATGGCTGTTTTATACCAACACTAAGTTTGTTGTTGACTTCCTATGCAAAAATAGTAGCTATATTCCTAATATATAAGTCCAGTTTTATTTCTTATTAAGTAAATTCAGTTTAGTTCTCATTAAATAAATTATAAAAGTGGCAATGAATTGTTGGCAGAAATTTTAAAATCGGATGCTAGATCTTATTTGGGAGCCTATTGTATATTAGAATATTTGCTAAAAAATTACTGTTTGTTCCATCATGAAGAATATATTTAAAAATAATTTGCTGATTTTTAAATTTTGAAAATTGTACTTCAAAAAAACAAGTGGATTATTTTGTGAAACTGGTCATGATTTTTCTCTAAGTGCTAGAGAAAGAGAATGTTTGGAGTTTTTTACAGGTGCAGTTCTACAAGAAATACATTACAACAAATATTCCATCATTAATAAATAAAAGACATATTGCATATAATTTGTTGATATAGTTTCTCTTTTGTTCAACATTGTTTTTAGAACTGTTAGAAAAAAACATGATATATGGGAATTTTGATCAGGTAAATACAAGTTGCTAATCTGGTAACAATCATCTTGATAGATATTTGTAATATTATGTACATGCTTTTTATTAACTTTCTTATCTTAGAATACCTTGTTTTTCATCCTTTTATTACAGATATCATATTAGACAAATTAAGTTACATATAACTAAGAATTAAAACAATTCAAAACTGAATAATGACCCCTAGCCTCCATGTCAGCAAAGGGTGTTCAGTTGAGTGATCATATGAGTCAGTAAACGACTCACAAGGCCACATGTCAGCCTCAACTATTACAAAAGCTTAATTTCCATTCAGAGGCTTTCAAATTTCTCCATTTTAAATAAAACATTAGTTATCTTATTTATCAATTCATATAAGAAGCCAGAGATATTAAAACAATTATTAACTTTAGTTGGAAATCCTTAGGTCCCCAAACTACTGGTTGAAAAATGATGCTCTACCTGTTGTCACCTAAGACTAAATTACATGACTCACAGCATCTACAGCTATTAACAATACCAACATTCCAGCAAAAAGGAAATATTTTACAGAATGGAATGCAGAAGAACATTAGCAAAATGACTCCAACTTGTCTTTTGGGACTCTAGTCTCAGAAAACCCCCCAAATTCTTGCTCCAACAGTTTTAACAGCCATAAGGAAAAGAATGTACCTTATTCATTTAAATTATACAAAGCATGAATTTAGGGAATTCATTGTACTGAAATAAAAGGAACACTTAAATATTATACTATGATATACATTTTTTAAAGAATTTGAAAACCTGTATTATTCACTGAATTAAATTTCCTTTTATTTCTTGAAAAAGCACATCTCAAATTTAACAATGGCTGTCAGGTATATACCCTTTAATTAGTAAGTAGGAAAATGCAAAAAACAGCAGTATTCTTCATTAGGACCATTAGGAGCGTTGGCTATTTTATCATCATTAATTTACACTGAGTAACAAAATTTCAACTAGATTCTCAAGAATTCATGAATTTTGGCTCACTTATATATCCCATAATAGAAAGCATACTAACACTGACATAAAAAAAACAAAACAAAACAACACTTACTATTATTTAAGTAACAACACTCTGACAGAGTTACATTAGGGTTTGGCTTTTAATCACTGTGCTATGCTGCTCCTGAATTTCCATACAGACTCGCTCTATAAGATGGGGCCTAGAGAAGGCAATCAATGATTGGAAGCATGTTTGTATGGTGGGGAAAACAGTATGATGATTTTTATCTTGAAGGTACATTTTTAAGGAGTAGTTTGTTCATACATATATTAATGTCAGAGATTAATAAAAGCCTCAAGTCTATGAAAGATAACTGTCTTTACAGAAGGTAGAAGAATCTCCTATGTCCAAAGCAAAGGGTAGTGGAAATGAAAAGTCACACCTTGGAAAAGCCACTGTAGTCCATATGTAGTGAGTGATCCCCTGCCTCCCCTGGATGTCTCCACCAGCTGCCCAGCCAGGCCCATCTACCAACCACATCACTGATACGAGTTCACGATCTCATTATGAAAATAAAAGGTGCACTAATAAATTAACTCAAGGTTCCCGGTAAATGGCTCTTGGATGTACCAGAATGTTGAAGTTGGAAAGGACCTAAGAGACTCAGAGAACGAGAAGTCCTACTTGGGACTGTTGGTCGTTCAGCAGAACACAGGTTGTTCAGTAGGACATAGCACCTCTTTGTCCTATGATCAAGGACCAGGAAGTTACGTGGCCTTTTAAAGGGTCAGAAAAGAGTAATGTCCACAAGAAGGCAGCTGAAGAAGTCCCAGCCCTCTTCTTGCCCCAACACAAACTTAAAGATGCACAGACTAAACTACCTTTAATATTTTATGTAGTTTAATATGTTTTGTAGTCAAACACATCAACTGCTTCTTCTATGGGTTTAGGTTTCCAACAACACATAGATTTTTTTCTTTATATCTCATTCCTGAGTCCTGTCAGCTTATTTCTCAGTTTTTCTATTCTAGAATGTTATTATTTCACATCTTGTATGTTTTTTTTTTTAATCTTATAGCTTATTTTGAAATCATGTCAGGTTACAGTTATAGAAAACAGTTTTATTCTGCTTACGGGGCATTTCTTGTATGATTTCATTCTCTGTGAAGATGTTACTCTTCCAATTTTTCTTTTATTCATATTTTTGTATATTCAGCCACAATACTTTCTGGTTGTTCACATTTAGGTGAACTCAGCCTCTCTGAATGTTTAGAAGAAAACGTAGTTAACGGTATCTTTTCTAATTTCACACAACTCCCATTTCTATTGCTTTTCACAACCATGGTGATTTGTTTTCTGAAAATTTTGACTGTTTCCCTGCCTACCCTTACGTGAACCTACTATTTCCTTTGTCTCTACCATCTCTGTTTTGCTCACTTTTTATTCCACTGCTAGCAGTTTATCTTCAGTGTGAGGTTCTGTCCTGGAAAGTATCTGTGGTGGCTGGGTTCTGAGAATTCACAGGTGCTACGCTGTGCCAGCCCCTGCAGATTCGCCTGGGGGGCTCCTCTCCCTCACCTGCTGCCAGATTGGACAAAGCCAGTTTCAGTTTCAGTTGCTGCTCTGCCTTCCCCACTGTGCTTTCCAATAAATACCTGCTGAATGTGGAGTTTCTGTTTTTCTCAGGACCCTCTGAGACCCGCACAATCTCTCCATTCTTCACACAAATACTAATACCGTGCAAGCCTTATGGATCACCTGTTTGTTCTTATCTATTTGTATGTTTGGCTTTCGGGGAAAACCTCATCACTTAGTCCTGTTGTAAATGTTATCTGTGGGTTTTTGGTTGCTATTTAGTTCTGTTTAATTTTTATGTGGGAACTTGCAGAGATTCAAATCTGTGCTGCCACTGGCACCATCATCGTAAAATCCCAAAAGCTACTGGAGTTTTTGAAGCATTATCATATTTAAGAAGTCTATTTTTATTTTACTTAGTTTTGTTTTTATCTTTTAGAAATGAATTTCATAACAATTTATTATTGTTGCCTTTCATCTATTAATACAGTTACATATCATAATATATATATTTTTAATATTGTATGATCCTCACATTTCTTAAGTTAAACATTACTTGGAAATATTTTATTGCTTTCCTTCTTTTTTTATTTGTTTTTTTTTTTTGAGACAGAGTCTCACTCTGTTGCCTGGGCTAGAGTGCCGTGGCGTCTGCCTAGCTCACAGCAACCTCAAACTCCTGGGCTCAAGCAATCCTCCTGCTTCAGCCTCCCGAGTAGCTGGGACTACAGGCCTGCGCCACCATGCCCGGCCAATTTTTTTCTATATATATTTAGTTGGCCAATTAATTTGTTTCTATTATTAGTAGAGACGGGGTCTCGCTCTTGCTCAGGCTGGTTTCGAACTCTTGACCTTGAGCAATCCGGCCCCTAGACCTCCCAGAGTGCTAGGATTACAGGCGTGAGCCACCGCGCCCGGCTTATTGCTTTCCTTCTTGCAATATTAATTAAAAAGTACATTATTGGTATGTTTTGCCTTTATGTAATTATGTAATTAATAGTTATTTTTAATATTTAAGTAATTTATTGAAATACAATTTACACAGAGTAAAATGAGCAAATCACAAGTTTAAGAGCTTGGACAAATGTACACATCTGTGTAAACAACATGCCAATCAAAATAAATTTCCATCACTCCAGAAAGCTCCTTTCCAGTTAATCTCTCTCTGCAGAGCCAAGTCTGTTCTGATGCCTATTGCCACAGATTAGTTTTGTCAGCTCCTGAACTTCCTATAAATGGAATCATACCATATGTACACTCATTGGCATCTGGCTTCTGTTGCTCAGTGGTGGGAATCCACGCACACAATTGTCTGCATCAGTTGTCATTATTTTGTTTTTGTTGAGTACAGTTGTATTGTATAAATATACCATAATTGATTTATCCATTCTCCTGTTGATAGGCAAATGGATTGTCTCCAGTTTGGTGCTAGTGTGAATAAAGCTTCTTCAAATATTCTTGTACCAATCATTCTGTAGACATATTTTCCTCTCTCTTGTGCAGATAACTAGTACATTTGCTGAATCACAGAGTAGATGTATAACTAAACATTACCAGGTTTTCAAAGTGGCACCACTGTTTTACGTTTCTACTAGCAATGTATGAGAATTCTGATTGCTCCAAATTCTAAGCTTTTTTTGTTAGGTGATAATATCAAGACTCCTAAACCTTAAGAAATTATTTGGATTGTTTCCAAAACTGTACAAAAGCAAGTTAGGTAACCAAAACGTTTGCACCCCTGTAAGGACATAAATAAAACCCTATAGAACTCTGAAATAAAATAAAAATAAAATAAATGATTGGGAAGACATCCATGTTTTTTCTATACTCCAAAACATTTCAAACATGAAAAGATGTATCTGTTCCTTCAAAGGCAACCGCCCCACGATATCTGTTACTTAGCAGTCACCAGGGTTTATTTGGTTAATCTAGATTACTAGGTGTGTGGATTCTCTTCTTCCTTCAATGTTC
This sequence comes from Lepilemur ruficaudatus, assembly GCA_963574885.1. Taxonomy (NCBI): domain Eukaryota; kingdom Metazoa; phylum Chordata; class Mammalia; order Primates; family Lepilemuridae; genus Lepilemur; species Lepilemur ruficaudatus. The sequence continues at coordinate 12,095 of CAUYRT010010232.1, forward strand.
CCAGTACATCACTTCAGAACATGGTTATCTTTTGTTCTTGGCAAAAACTGTCTAAGTATCTGCACTCCCTTAATAGAATCCCCAACAAGCTCTTAACATTTATGGGGTGTACTGATAAGAGAGTACAAAGATTTTATTAGAAAATCATATATATAATTTTAAGAGTGAAAAGCTAGGAAATTAAACTAGGTTAGACAATTCTTAGAAATCCTTGCATGTGAAAAGAAACATCAGCAAGAGAATACAGCATTGTTGAAATGCTGAGAGAAACAGTCTCTAAAGAAATAGAAGGAATCATTACTTACTCTCTTTCCCTTCTTACCCACTAAAATGTAAACTCAATGAGGCAGGAATTTCTTCCCACTTTGCTGCTGTTTGATCAGGAACTAGAACAGAGCCTAGAATTCAGGAAGCACTCATGTTTGCGAGTGATTAACAGATAGCAAGGGGAAAATCAATCAGTAAGTAATGGGTAACTGTTGGAGGTGATGGGTAAGTTTGTGGTCTGATTGTGGTGGTCTCACAGGTATATACTTAGCTCCAAACCCATCAAATTGTATACATTAAATATGTACAGCTTTTCGTACATCATTCATACCTTAATAAATGGTCTAAAAATAACTAAGATTAAAATTTTAAAAATTTAAGTAAAAAAAACCCCCTTAGACAGGAGGCTAAAATATCGTGACTAAAATTCTTCAATGCACTTATCATAAGCACCAAATACAATCCACAATCTGTGATGTGGCATTTAAGACCTTTCAAAATCTACCCTACCGTATTTACCTATATCTTTTCCTTACCCTTAAATCTGAATATTTCACAAATATTCCCCCAAATTTTCCTCTCTGCCAGAAAAATCCTTCCATACCCTATGCCTGATGAAATTCTACTTCTCTTTCCAGAATCCACTCACTTACTAACCTCTCTGTGTTAACTCCATGGGATAGGGTCTGGGTAAGGTTAGCAGATAAAAGCTGGAGAGCCCTTACTCTATGCTGCGTGCTACAATTCAGTCCTCAAATATCCTGGTGAGACAGGTGTCATTTCCCTTTGAAAATTCAGGAACTAAGATTCAAAGAGGTTGTGATTGCTCAAAATAACACAGATAATTGGTGTACTCAAAATAACACAGATAATTGGCAAGGAAGGGTGTCACCAAGGTATGGATTATACATACAGGCTTTTTATATACCAAAAGTATTTTTTGACTAGACCATTCGAAACTACCAGAACCACATTGGAAATGTTCCTCTCCATTAAAATACAGGCCCTTAGGGCTTTATTTTTCATGTATGAGTC
>CAUYRT010010233.1:0-36050 GCA_963574885.1 Lepilemur ruficaudatus
TTAATTTCTTTCTATTATTAGTAGAGACGGGGTCTCGCTCTTGCTCAGGCTGGTTTCGAACTCCTGACCTTGAGCAATCCACCCGCCTCGGCCTCCCAGAGTGCTAGGATTACAGGCGTGAGCCACCGCGCCCGGCCAAAACTTGAGAAATTCTTGATTGAAGCCAACCTAAGTGACTCTTCCTTTCATTATTATTATTATTTTTAAATTTCAGAATATTATGGGGTATGAACGTTTTGTCTTTGCACCGCCCAAGCCAGAGCTACAAGCGTGTCCATCCCCCAGACAGTGCGCTCCACACCCATTAGCTCCACCCCCCCACCTGCCCGGCACCCAATGAATATTACTTCCATGTGTGCACATACGTGTTGCGCAGTTAGTACCAGTTGATGGTGAGCACATGTGGTGCTTGCTTTCCACTGGGGCTCTTTGCTTTCAAAGCTCATCAGGTCCGTGGAGAAACTGGCTGGAGCTGACCCTGGGCCAATCAGGTATCAAGTGGCTGGAAACAACATGCACACACCCAGGAGGTGGCCACTTTGTTTTCAAACATCACTGCCCTGGAGAAACTTCTGAACATGTGCACAAGGATGTTCACTACCACATTGTTTCTAGTAGTGAAAAATTAAAAACAACTCAGAGGTCTATTCGGGTAATGAAAGATAATTGTGGTGTGGTCATACAATAGAATCCTTTAACAGTGAAAATGAATAAACAAGTGTATAGAAATCATGTATTTAAAAAATTTAATGTTAAGAGAAAAACATGTAAGGATATGCATGTAAACCTTAAATTTAAAAAAATTAACTATATATTGTTTATAGGGAAGGTATATAAATATGGACTGAAGAATGCTCCAGTTTCGGCATAGGGATTGCTCCTAGAGATGCAGGGAGAGGACTGGGACTGGGGAGGAGATTTCAATTTTATTTCTTGAAAAATAAAAAAAGGATTTGAAGCACCTTCTCTGCCCCACCCCCCACTCTGAGATCTTTGTCAGTTATTATTCTTACAATGTAAAGGTTTATAACACTTACATTTTTATTTTGTAATTCTAAGTAAGTTTTCTTTGTTCTGCCTATAGTTGTTTCGAACTCCTGACCTTGAGTGATCCACCCGCCTCGGCCTCCCAGAGTGCTAGGATTACAGGCGTGAGCCACCACACCCGGCCCGTTCTGCCTATAGTTGTTTCAAAATTGGAAAACTTTTAAATAGCATATTCAGTTTCGTGACTATGTAAATACTATGCACCAAGAAACCAATTAAGTGTTATGGCTCTTTTATTAATAGAATTTGGGAGGTTTTCAGGTTTTACAGAAAACCCACATTAAAAAATAAGGAATTAATGTGATTGGAGCCAGAGAAAATTAATAAACGTAAATCTTTGTGTCATTTAAACTCTGTTACTCCAGGGAGATCCTTCTGAGCATCCCAATATGACAAATCCTCTTAACTTCTTGCTGGCTTCTTTTCATTTCTTTGGGGTTTCAGTTTCTTGTATTCCATGTTCTCTTTCTTGGACTTCTTTTTATTTTTGCTGGAAAATATATTTGAATAAGTTTTGTCATCCACAGAGTATGGATAATAAATGTTCTGAGTTCTTGCATTTCTGAAAATACCCTATTATTGCCTTCACAAATAACTGGTACTTCGGTAGGGTTTATACTGTAGGTCCGAAATCTGTTTCCTTGCTAATTATGAAGATGCTATTCTTTGTTTTCCAGGATCTTATGTTGTTAATGGTAGATGACAGTTCTGTTTCTTGTACTTTTGTGGAAATCCCAAAGATTTTAGGATTTGCCATTTATATTTAGAGTTATAAAATTTTGCCAAGGAGTGTTTAGATTTTAATTCAATTAGACAAATCTTTATTGATGGCTTCCGGGTGCCAGGCCACTGTTCAAGGTGCTGGGTTTCATTAGGGACAAATCAAAGATTCCTGCTCTCCTGGAGCTTACAATAAGTAATACGCACAATGCATTAAGAACTTTATGCAGTACTGTCAACGGAAAAGAATCCAAACTCTGTAAAATAATTTAAAGAGATTTATTCTGAGCTGAATATGTGCGACCATGGCCCCAAGAAAGCTTGAGCAAGTGGCTGGGTTACAGTTTGGTTTTATACATTTCAGGGAGACAGGAATTACACATAACAGTCATGAATCAATACATGGAAGGTATACATTTGTTTAGCCTGAGAAGGTAGGACATCTACCTTTTCAGGGGGAAGAGGCAGGGGGATTGCAGGTTATAGGCGGGTTTTCCTAATCAGACTGCTGCCTCTCTCCTCAGGGCTCTCTTGGCCTTTCTGCCTCTTTCTTCTCCTTGCTCCATGGTCTGCGAGATTTCTGGATTCTACACCAACTGCTCGGTCTTTCGCTGTTGCCAATTCACTGTTTGGCCCATTTATTGAACGTTTGCTGTTGCAGCCCTCCTTTTAATTTCCAAGAACCTTTTCTCGTTCTCTGATTTGCTCCTTTCCCATAGCCACGTCTTCCGGGTCTCGACTGCAGCGTCTCACGTTTCTCTGAAGACGGTAATTACTATTTCTATAAAGTCCTCTTCTCTCCTAAACTGTCGCTGTTTCCTCCAGGGTCAATTTTTCTATTGGTTCACCTTGGACTTTCTCTTTCCTACTATATCTGCAATCCTTGGTTTCCTGCCTATATTGATGAATAAAGGGCCGTGTTCATTAGCACAGTAGTTGTCGTGAGTGTCTTTGCTGAGGTTAGGTCACTGTTAGGCCCCGTCCTTGACTGACAAGAGTTGTCTGAGGGTTCCGTGTAAGTAGGTGGGGTCTACCAAAGACAGAAACCCTTTTAGGGTGGCTGGGTGAGGAGCAAACAGGTTAGAGACTGTCACAGTAGTGCAATCGGACTTTACTCTGTGGGGTAGAGCTCTGTAGTATTTCAAACTGGGGTCTGCCTCATTCTCAGGCCCTACACCCTCCCTCAAACACTCCCCAGGCAGGTTGCCTGCTTTCTTTAGAGAGCAGGTTTCCCGATCAGTCCTGAGTGTGAAAGCCGCTGCCTCCAGCTATGACATTTTCATGCAGGGGAGGGGACAAGGGCTGACTCTGAGCTGCTCACAGTGCTGTTCCTGAAAGACCATCCGAAGTCTCCTTCTACTTTTTGCATTTGTTGACTCTGAGCTTGGACCTGCTCCTTGTCTTCCTTAGGAAGAATTTTGGTGTTTCAGGTTTACATTTCCCCTGTTCTTTCTCCATCACTGCTTTCTATTTTTCAGTTATCCACTGTTGCATAACAAACCACCCCAAAATGTAGTGGTTTAAAACACAAAAAATGTGTCATTTCTCATGATCCTATGGGTTGACCATGCAGTTGCTTTGTTCCACGCGGTGCTGGAAGGTTCCAAATGACATCCTTTCGTGGCTCATTGTTACTGCTGACGACTGGCAGGGATCTCAGGTCAGGTGTCAGCCAAAGGCCTTGGTTCTTCTCCGTGTTAGCCTCCCCACGGGGCTGCTTGAGCTTCCTCACAGCATAGTGTCTGGGTTCCCAGAGGGAGCGTTCTAAGAGGATAAACCCTAGTGTGCAAGCACCCATAAGCCTCTGCTTATATTTCCTAATGTCTCGTTGGCCAAAAAAAGTTACACGGCCAAATGCAAAGTCAAGTGGCAGGAGAGATGCGGTTAATTAGAGGCACCCAAAGTAACAGTACAATCTTCTATGTATCCTTCACATTTTCTGCTCCCCTAGTAGTACCCTTCCCTGTTTTCAAGCACTGTGTTGTTTCTTCTTTGAGAAACAAAGCAGAGCTGGGCTTGGTGGCTCTTGGTGGCTACTCGGCTGAGCAGAGAGGATCACTTAGCCCAGGAGTTCAAGGCCAGCCTGGGCAACATAGCAAGTGTGAGTGTGTGTGTTTGAAATACCTCGAGAGCAGTCTGAACACTACAGCAACACTGAGTTTTGATTTAGTCCTTGTCCCAGCTCACCTTTTTCATATACAATGTCCCTCCGTTTCCTTCTTGTCAAACCATAACGTTTTGTCCTTTCTTATCAACACAGAGTATTTCTTCTTTCTTGTCAGCCACTGTAACTTCAAACTCCCTATTGCCTCATTTGTATTCAAACTTTATTATATAAAATAATATTCACAGAGCATTACTTGAAAGATAGTCATGAATTCCCTTTGGTCAGAGCTGGCAGGTAGATTCAAGTTGGCATGTGAGACGAAACCTAGTGATGAGTACTGCTGGGAAGGGTTATGAGGTGATGTCCAGTCTCAATGGGAAAAAGTTAAGTGACGTTTGCCCTGGGCAGGACTGGAAGTGCTGGTGTGGGTGCCAGAAGGTATTTTCCATCCCTGTCTCCAGATATTGTAAAATTTATCACTGAACCAAGCCAAACTTTCACAGAGTTGCTGATCTGAGTGAAATCATTTTGACCACTTGAGTGTACCGAAAGGCACTTGGCAACACGCCAATCACCTGCATCAAGGATATTCTGAAAGACAACTGTTCAGAATTTGATTCTATATTTATTGCAGGAATGTTGCTGGGGACAAACTATATGACACTGTGTTCCCTTTAAGAGGATCCAGGGGAGAGTTTTTCTGAGCAACAGATCTGTTTTTATCTTATGGACACTGTGCATGTTATAACTGATTATGTTTCCTTCCTTGCTTTGGTTGCTAGGAAACCCAGGACAAAACTGCAGACCTCCTCTGGTAACTGCACAAGACCTTTGAAAAACATTTTAGGTGCTACCTTTACTTCTCCCTTCATTTCATTTTTTAATCAATTTTTCCTGCAGAACTCCTTCCTTCCCTCCTTCGTTCCCGATTCCTTTCTTCCTCTCTCCTTCCCCCTCTTCAGTTAACATTAATTGAGCATCTGCTGTGGGCCAGAACCGTATAAGGGGCTGGACACACAGCCATCTTTCGCCTCCCAAATCCAAGTTAATAACTGCATCCCTAGTCAGGGCGCTGATGCTATTGGAAAGAGTTGGGAAGACCCAGGCACTGAGAGATTCTTTCAGTAGTTTTCTTGGTGGGGAGTTGGCTCCTCCCTGTCCCTTCTCCAACAGGATCCTAGGGACCTACCCACCAGGCACACCATCCTTGCCCTGGTTACTCTCAGGCCATTTGTTCTGTCCCCGAACACCCAACGATCAGCCTGTTTAACTGCCTCTTGTACATTCTTCTAGAGTGTACTGTAACCTTTCCTAGGAACACAGACACAACTTTTATCAAAAGGATAAAAAATGGCAAACGGAGCATGTGAGGAGGGGAGGGGAGTGCAAGTCCGGGAGCTGGGGGCTAAACCATAAGGGGGGGCCGCTTCCACTTCGCTCTTCCACAAAGCCATTAGTCTGATGAGCCTGCCCAGCCACATTCTGTCCCAGGTCCCACTTCCCGCGTGATGGCACTCCACAGGTTCTGTGGCTCCCACTTCCCGCGTGACCGCACGCCACAGGTTCCGTGGCTCCCATTTCCCGTGTGACGCTGCTCCACAGGTTCCATAGTTCCCACTTCCTGTATGACCGTGCCACAGGGTTCCACTTTCACTTCCCCTCTACGGCAGAAACAGTCATCCATCGTGAGGGGGCCTTCGATTTAATTCCAGATGAGTCAATTGTTTTGAATCTACTTTACAGAAAACTGTGTCTTTCTCACCAGGTAATGGGCAGTGTGCAGCCCTCTGTGTTTCTATTTTTGCTTCCAGGAAGCTTGGAGTCAAATCTGATACTTTGTCACAGCTACAATATCAGCCTTCCTGGTTTGCAAGATTGATGCTCCTTAGAAAACCAAAAAGCAAAAATAAAAAACCAAACAGCTTTATTGTCTGAAGTTTTTTAAAAAAGCCATCTACAGCCCTGTTTCAAACTTAATAAGTACTGGTCTACACTGAGCAGAACTCCGACCTCAGCCTCCTGAGCAGTGAGTGAGTCAAAGTACCATATTGGGGTGTGTCCATCCCCTGTTTTCTAAGGTGCTTTGCTGCTGGTCAGCTGTGGCATCATGAGTACAGCGACTCAGAGTCAGAAGACACGAATTCAAGTCTTCCCTTTGTCTTCTTAGCCCTGTGAACTTGGGCAAGTCATCTAACTTCTTTGAGCTCCAGTTTCTTCATCCATAAATGACTCCATATTCTTCAGAGTGTTGTGAGGGTTACAGGGGATATCGATGGCATTATCTTTTAATCTACAGAGTGCTATACTGTTGCAAAATGGGATTATACACACCGGGTTTATGACCTACCCCCAAACCCAGGGAAGGTCCTATGAAACATTCTTCCCAATGACAAGCATTCTGACCACTCATATCTTCAGCATTAAGAGAGACTGTTGTCAGCATAAATCACATAATCTCCGATATTATATCACAATACCTCAAAGCTTTGCCATGTCCCTTGGGCCTCTTGCAGGCTCTGAGGGAGCAGCTCCCTTCCTGGGATGTTGGATGTTTCTGCCACGGAGTTTGGAAGCCCAAGGCTGTCATGCTGGTGGCAAGGCTCACCAGCCCCTCTCAAGTGGCTTCTGTTCACCATCCTCTCTGACTCCACCTTCTTCACGGGACATTCGTTTTCTTGATTTTAAGCCCCATTTTTATGCTGATGACCCCAAAATACCTGTAGCCTGTGCTGCTCTTGGTGCCACAGACTAGTACCCCCATGTGGGACAGCTACTCCTGGGAGCCCCATGGGTACTGAAAACCCAACATGTCTAAAACCAAACTCATCTCTAGCACCTTCCTCCCGACCTTCTCCAATTCCTATCCAGATCTTCCACATCTCTCTCCTGCTCTTCCTTCTCACTGCCATCGCTTTGGTTCAGGTCCCATCATCTCTTGCCGAGACAACTGTAGTAGCTTCCTAATTCATTGTTCTTCCTGCCTTGTATCTCTATTCCTTGTAAACCGTGGTCCCTACCAGCAGCCCGATAGAGGTTTAAAGATGCTACTCTGATCAAGTCAGCCCCCTGCCACTTATAAATCCTAAATGGATCCCTGCACTTACGGTTCTGTGACATTGAGCCTCGGATCACCTTCCATCCGCACCTCCGGCCAGTTCTCCCTGACGGCCCTGCACGACATCCCAGTATTTCCAACCAGACAAAGGGCTTGCAGTTCACAAAATGACACGCTCTCTCACATTTCTGCTTTTAACGCATGCTGGCTCCACCGCCTGGAGCACTCCACCTCTTCCTTGTCTGCTTAGCCAACTCCTAGCTGTTCTGCAAAGCTGGTCTAAAGCTTCACTTCCCTCTGAAGCTTTTCTTGGCTCCTCCAGACCAAACTGGCTGGTTTCTATAGCAATTTGTACATACATCTTTTATTGCATCATATGGCAATTGTTTACACGTCTTTCTCTCAAACTAGACTGTGGTCTTCTTGGGAAATTTGTAATTCATCTTTGGGTGCCCCCTTAGAACAATGCTGGAAACATGGTAGGCTCTCTGAGGATGTTTGTTGATTAAATGAATTGATTAGTGATTTACTTATCACATCTATTCTTAGAGTAGTAGAAAGCACTACGGAAGCCAGGTCAACATGGTAGGAGTTAAGTCTAGAGCTGTGATGTCCAATAGAGAAGCCACTAGCCACGTGACTGCCAAGCACTTGAAATGTGACTAGTCTGAATTGAGATGTGCTATGTCAAGTATACATGGGATTTTGAAGACTTACAATGGAAAAAAGAATGTGAAGTATCTCATTAATAGATTTCATATTGATGAAATGATAATCTTTTGGATATATGGGACTAAAAATATTATTAAAATTAATTTCACTTCTTTCTTTTTACCTTTTTCACATGGCTAAAAGAAAATTGAAAATTATACACGTGGCTCACATTTGTGGCTCACATTATATTTCTACTGGACAATGATGATCTAGCAACTATTTCTTGAGAAGCTACTATGTATGAGATATTAATCTAGATGATGGCAATGAACAGTGGACAAGACAGATAAGGTTCCCGACCCCAAGGAGCTTCCATTATAGAGGAGGAGACACAGATGAGTAAACAAAAGTGTAAGCAAAATAAATTTAGATAGTGAAAGCACTATGAAGACAGTAACACAGTGTGCTTGATAGCGTAGGGGAGGCTCAGGAGGGTGGTCAGGTAAGGCCTTCTAGAGTAGGTGGGGTCAGGGAGAGGGAAACGAGGCAGGAGACTAGGACATAGTCTAGACGAGAGGTGGTGTAGACAGAACTAGGAGGTGGTGCAGATGGGGAGGAGCAAAAGACTTGAGCGATTCTTGGAAAGCAACACTGGTAGAACTGTGTAACCAAAGGAATTCTGGAGAGGTCAGAACGGCTGTGGACGCCCAGGTTTCTGGCTCTGGTGAGTGGGCCAATGCGGTGCCACCAGATGAGGCAAAGCAGGAGATGTCCCTAGGAAAAAGGAGGAATTCCGTGGCCATGTCGAGTGTGAGGTGCCAGTGGGATGTCCATGCAGCCCCGCTAAGGGAACAGGTCAGTGCTAGGAATGTTTCTTTGGGATCTATCAGCACAGATGTGGTCATTAATAGCAAATGTTGCTGAGAAAGGAAAGAGAGAAGAGGGAAACGAAGAGGAAACTCAGGTCCAGGGAGCACATTCCTAAATTGGGAGATACTTGAGCGTGTGTCTAGGTTGAGGGGAAGGACCCAGGGCAGACAGGGGTTCCGGTGTAAAAGGCAAGGCAAGATCCACGCAGCAAGGCTTGGGTGGTGATGGGAGGGTTGGGGTGGCCGGTGTACTGGCTGGGTGGAGATGAGGGGTGTTGGAGGAGGAAGCAGGAGTTTCAGGGGAGTGGCAGGGCTTAGGTGAGCGGTAGTTGTGATGTCCAGGTTAGAGGTGAGGACACCTCTTGAAGAAATTTTGGATACGTCCCAGTTTGGGCCAAGGCACTGTCGTTATGTGCTCAGAGTTGGAGAAGTCTTCAAGAAGAGCTAGGACAGGGGATTAGGAGAGCTGCCTTTTGGAAAGCTGTGTGGCTCTAGAGCAGGTTATGGCCTCTTTGTGGCTCATTTTCCTCATATCTACAACGAGCCAAATGGTCTCTTAAGTTCCCTGCAGTTGTAAGGCCACTGAGTATTCGCCAGGACCTCCCTCAGTTGCTTAGCTGCTCTCGGTCTGGAACTCACTTTCCTTCCCTTCCCCCACCAGTGGCCCAACTCAGCCTCCGCCCCAGGGGGCTTGCTGACACCCCTGCCCCCAAGCCAGCTCCGGCAGTCAGCGCAGCCCTTGGCACACATTATTTTTTATAATCAGTAAGCACTGATCTGGCCACGTCTGAGGGGGTCTTTCCTTCCAGCCTGCGCGCTGAGCTCGGCAGCAACCTGGCCTCCAGGACGCTGCTTCCCGGAATAGAAAGGAACGTTGTCCCAGTCCGTCAGGTCTTGGCATTTCTGAGTGTCAGTTTCAATGTTAAAACCAAACCAAAGCGAAAACCTCCCGAACCAAAACAACAACAAAAAAGGAACTGCAGGAGCCAGTGCGGTGAACAGTGCAGAATAAAGTGCTCCGTCCCTGTTAACTCGGCTCATCCCACAGCCACCCCGGGAAGTGGGTCGTCCTCCTCTCACGGATCAGGGAAGACACAGAGAGGTTAAGTAACTCGACCAAGGTCGACAGCGGGTGAGTGGACAGCCGGGGTTTAAAGCCAGGATTCCTACTCCGAGCAGGAGCCGTGCTTGCCGCGGGCTGGTGGCTGCTCGGCGGAAAGGTGCCAAGGTTTCCGAGCATTTGTCCCTTCCCATCTCAGGGTCGTGGGCTCCCGCATGGACGATCTCGCACGCCCTTCCCGCTCCGATACCCGGGTCTGACTCCACCTCCCTCTGCCCGCGGCTCAGCCCAGCGCCCCTCCGGCTGGTCGATGCCCAGCCCCTGGCCGTGACCAGGAGGGGGACCCGCGCCGCTGAGCCCGGGCGCCCCCGGCGGGAGCGCGGCGAGGACGCCCCCGGTACTGCACCGCGGCCCAGCGCCCCGGCGGGCCAGGGGACGCGGCGAGGGCAGCGGGGGGCGCAGGGCGGGGCGGGGCGCGCGGAGGGGGCGCCCCGGAGGGCAGCGCGAGGGGCGCGGGCGCTGCCGGAAGCCGGGGCGGGGCGCCCGGGCGGGATGCGGTGAAGGGCGCGCGGCGCGGCGGCCGCGATGAGTGCCTCTGCGGCCACTGGGGTCTTCGTGCTGTCGCTCTCGGCCATCCCGGTCACCTACGTCTTCAACCACCTGGCGGCCCAGCACGAGTGAGTGAGCGCGCGCGGGGGTCGAGCCGAGGGCGCGCCGGCAACTTTCGGGATGGGGCTTGAGCCGCGCCCCAGGGGTCCCCGCGCCGGCTAGGGGCGGGGAGGCGCCCCAGGGGTCGCGCGGGTCGTGGGTGCCAGCCCAGGCTGGCGCAGTCCGGGATCTGGTGCGCGCCAGGCCGGGCGCCCGGGTCACAGAGGCGAACACAGCCATGCCCCTGCCCTGGGGGAGCTCGGGGGAGGGGGGAGCGCACCAAACAAGGAAATTACAGCCTGGCCACCTTATCTCGGGTGTGCTCCTTTGGCGTTTCACAGGAACGTTTCCATGTATGGACTTTCGCATACTTACCATTTCTTATTAATTTTAGAAACCGTTGTGAATGACTAGCAGAAATAGCCCTGAACCGACAGGCAAGGACGTGGGTTCTAGGCCTGGCGGTGGCACTGGCCGTGTAGCCTGGCCTCTGTTTTCGGCGTGTCAGGTGGACTGTGTGCACTCGACAGCGAGGATCCGAGGAGACCGGGTTGTGAAGGGGCGCTGTGAATGGAGGAGTGCTTCCAAGTCTCCGCGGGGGAGTAGGGCGGGGACCCAGAGGCAGAAGGGTTCAACGCTAAGGAAATGGGTGGGGTGAAGGAGGGGTACAGGGCTTGGGTTCCTAGTCCTGCCTCCCGCTCCTCCGCAGGGCCACTGGCGAGAGGACCGCACCTGGCAGCTGGAGGCCCAGGAGGGCAGGGGGGAAGGTGCCTGCCTCGGTGCCCGCTGTCTAGGGGGAGGAGGAAGTAACCTATTATGTTTCTCAGCAGTTGGTGCTAAGGAAATTACATCAGTCGGTATGCTGCAAACCCCCTTCAGACGTTCAGGCTGCAGAGTGGCGTCTGTATGCAGTGGTGACTTCCTCCTTTCTCACTGCTGCGGCCACTTTATACCAACAGCACCTATACCAAGTGCAGACTAGGCCCCGGCAGTGTCTGCCTTTGGTCTGCCCCAGCCTCTGGCTGCATCCCCTGGAAGCAGCAGCTCTGGGCAGCTGAATATTATGCACCTGTCAACAGAGTGCAGGGGACAACCGTGCTCCTAAAATGGCATTATGGACAGTTTGGTGACTATATATTGAGTGCCTACTGTGTGCTTGGCACTGTTTCAAAGGTTGGGGATGTAGCTATGAATAAGCCAGAAAAGGCTGGGGAGACGTGTTGAGACAGACATCAACAAATGCACAAACAGCGACATGCTACACTGACAATAAAATAGGGTGACTGGGAAGGCAGCTGGTGGCCATGGAAGGCTTCTTGGAGGAAGTAACACTTGAGCTTGGGAAGATCTGGGGACAGAGCCTTTTAGGCAGGGGAACAGGAAGCCATGCAGGGCAGGAAGCGGTCGGGTGTTGTGGGAGCGCAGACGGGGCTTACTGAACGGTTGCGTGGCAGCAACGAGGGTTTGAGGATGACTCCTGGGCTTTGGCCTCAGCCACTGGGAAGATGGTGGTGGCGTTTACTGAATACAGACTGAATTATGTATTTCTGTGCATTATTAAATAAGCACATTGCTAAGTCCTACAGTTTTTTTCTATAGTGTTTTGAATAATCAGTTCCAACCATTCTTCTCACCCTCCTGCAGGTTAAAATCGCAGTGGCCTTTGACTCCTCTCTCTTCTTTCTCTACTCCCTTCCTCCTACTGTCCCCTTCCCCGCAAGTCTCAGGGCTAGTCCAGTATCTGTTCCCTCCTTTCAGTTCTCCCTGGCGCCGGCCCTCTCTGACCTGTGGCAAAGGCTCCTGCTTGAGCCCCTTGCCCGGGGCCTGGCCACAGCCCCGCGCGCTAATGCTTCAGCCATCCCAGACGGCCTTTGCCCCTGGAACACTCCTGCACATTCCTGCCTGCTTGCCGTGCCCACGCCGCTCCCTCTGTCTGGGGTGCTGCCTTCCTCCTTGTTGCTGACTGTTGAAGTCACACCTGGACTTTATGGGCCAGAGAAAAATGCCACATTTTCCTTTTGAAGACCCTCCCTCTCTCTCCTTTGAGCCCCCTCAGCCCCTTGATTACACCTTTACCATGGCAGTTACTTTCCTGTGGTCAGAACTTAACCTGGCCAGGTACGGCTCACCTTGGTAGTGTCCTGCACAGCCCGGTGCCTCGTGCATAGTAGGCATTCGGTTGTTTGACTTTGTTAAATTGAGCTTCCTTCCCACCAGATCTTTTATGGAAGTCTGAAAAGCAGAAAAAGCAAATTAGGTTGAGGGTCAGGAAAGGGTCAGGGTCTCTCTCTCTCTCTGCTCATACTCGTCGTACATGTCCCCTCTCAGTAGGTGTCTGTTCATAGTCGGGCGTTAAGTAGTCCTTCCCACTCCCTGAGACTAACAGTCTGTTCATCCCTCAGTTAGTCTCAGTCCTTCCCATCCCCCCGAGTCTCCACCGGGACCTGTTTCTCCCTGTTTTGAGCAGCCCATGCACTAGGCTGTTGTAGGGTCTCTGGGGACCACACCAGGAGATAGAGATGATCCGCTGCCCCAGTTTCGCTTCATTCTTCCCTCCTCTCTAGGGGTGGAGAGCACGAGAGGACGCCGTGAACCAGTTTACACGGCTCTCTCGTAGTCCAGACGTGCACTGGCCGGTGACTGTGCTGGCTGTGAGCTCAGGCCCTTGGTAGGAGCAGGGATGAATGTGTCTCCTGACCACCACGTGCGCCTGTCAGCCTACCCGGCACACCTAACTGCTGCCTCCTCACGATGCTTCCGCCCAGCATCTCGCTCTTGATCCACTTTAGCTTCCTCCTTCAGCTCATCCCCACAGGAGGAGCCTGGAGCATCCACTCATGTGTACCACCAGAAACCAATTTTTAGTTTCTCACCTGGACATTGCCACTGCCATCTCATTCTTATCATAGAACTAATCTATTTCTCCCTTCTCCCATCCATCCATCAATCCATCCATCCATCATCCATCATCCATCAGTTCATCCATCATCCATCAGTCCATCCATCCATCAGTCCATCTATCCACTCATTATCTATTTGTGCCCTGCTCCCCACCCTCCCTCCTTCTATCCTTCTCTTTTTCTCTCCCAGAGACATATGGCTAAGGCTCTCCCAATGGCCCAATGTTGGGTTGTGGTGGTGTGCAGGGGTCTCAGCTGAGGAATGGTGCTTGTGGCAGCCCTAAGGGGTTGTGAGGAGGTCCTGGTATAGCAGGCCATTGGAGTGGGGCAGGTGGTTTTTTGTCTAGAATAGGGAGCCCTGTCAGTGGGGGAGGTGTGAGAGGGAGGGGATCTCTGCTGGACTGGAGGTGACCTGGGTGGTCGAGTTCAGAGCCCATTGAGATAGGTCTCTCCCTGTAGACAGGGACCTCTCTTATTCAACTAGTTTACTTAGGTCCTGCAACAGTGCCTGCCACATAGGGGTGTGCAAAATGTTTTTTCTTCAATATGTTCTTTAATTAATTAATAAACAGATGAATGCAATGTGTGACTAAGGTCACACAGCAGCAGCAGAGTGGGTACTAGGACCCAGGTCTCCTGACTGCCAACTCTACCGAGTCTCATGCCCCAGGGCTGCCCCACTGAATAGGGGCCTTGGCCCCCGTCTCCTTGGTGCAATTCTGCTTCCCCAGAGAAGGACCAGGGGATGTGCCCAACCAAGCCTCACCTTGGTTTCTCTTGCTGGAGGATTGGATGCTGGCCTGTTAGCCTGGGTGTGGAGTGTTGGGCTGTCTTCATTCTGGCCTCAGGTCTAGCCTAGACTCTTCTCCTCCTTGGATTCCCTGGCCTCATTCTCTGGCCCATTTGGTTGTACACATGACGTATGGCCCCTTCTTACTTGTCCCCTTGGAAAGCGTGTGAGGCTGTGATGCCTGTGTGTTCCTTGGAGCTTGGTCTCCGACTGGCCCTGAGGGAGGTGGCAGATCAGTGGTCAGGCCTGTCAGCCGCTGGGAACGGGGCTTAGAGGAGAAGGTAGGTAGAGGCAGCGGGGCAGTGGCCATCTCAGGGGCAGGTGGGGTGGGGAGGGAGCTCCAGACACACTGTCTGTGTGCATGAGGCAGGTGGGCAGGGTAAGAGGAGAGTGAGGGCCTGATGGTTCCAGTTCCTGGAAGTCAGGGGCCATGGCCCAGATGGGCCAAAGTGCTGCAGATAAACTTCACGAACTCTGTCTATGGTGCCATGCGCTGCAGGCAGAGGCGGAAGTATGTATGAATGACACAGCGCTGGGAGAGAGTGCATTCAATAGGCAGGAAATTCCAGGCACCGTTGTGTTTATTTTGTTAGTGACCACCTCCCTGTTCTGCTTGCTGCAGTTCCTGGACAATTGTAGGAGTTGGTGCCCTCATCCTGCTGCTGGTAGCCCTGCTGGCTCGTGTCCTCGTCAAAAGAAAACCACCCCGGGACCCGCTGTTCTACGGTAGGTCTCCCCGGGGAGAAATCATTTGTGTCTGCTTCATAACGTAATACTCTGGCCTCAGTCACATATCCCGTGTTGGTTGTGAATGCCGAGCCCACCGGTCACAGTGGCTGGAAGTGCAGGTGCTGCAGGACCACGCGGCCCTCGCCTCCAAGCTGTCACCTCTCCATGGCTCTGGACCCCACCTTCTCCCAGGCAGGGTCCCAGTGGAGGGTTCCTGCCAGGGTCAGGCAGAGCGCCCCTCCAGTCTTTGCTCCCAAATACCCAGCATGCTTTGATCTCTGACCTCTGACCTTGACTCTTGTGCCAGCCCCTCCTGGGCTTCCTGCCTTCAGCCTGCTACTTGCAGTCCTCTCCACCTTGTGCTGAACTTAGCGGTACCTCGCCTCCCCTGTTCATTTGCATAAAGAGGAAAATAAATAGCACCTGCCATGGATAGTTGATACATTAAATAAGATAATGTTTGTCAAGTATTTAGAACAGTGCCTGGCAAATATACACGTATATTAAATAAATAACAATGCCTTTAAGTGTGCCTTTTACGGCTCTGAGCACTTTCGTGGCATTGTTCTATTTAATCCTCACAATCCCTGCACTGGAAAATGAAGACGCTGGCTCAGAGATGCGGGGAAATGTGGTCACGGTCACGTGGTCAGTGAGAACAGCATCGATTCCCAAAGCCCATGCCCTTTCATTGTGCCTAAAGCAAAGCTGTTACTGGCCTCTCAGCACTTCCTGTGCCGGGCATTTTGCTGGACATTTTATTCTTTAATTTCTGCTTCAGTGATGCTGCGTATCAAATGCTCCCCAAATCCTACGGCCACAGACATTTGTTTTTCTTGCTCTCGGGTTTGTGGGTTGGCTGCGGCCGCTCTGCTTCAGGCTGTGGGTTGGATTCAGGCTGTTCCATGCGTCTCTGTGTTCTTGGACCAGCAGCTCCCCAGGGCATGCCCTTCTTGTGGCAGGCACAGAGCACAGAGCTGGTGGCAAGAAAGTGGTGCTGTCTCTTAAGGTCTTGGCTTGGAGCTGCCCCCGTCACTGCCACCCACATTTCAGTGGCTGAAGCGTCACAGGGCCGAGCCCATCATCAATGGTGTAGGGAGCATTCTCTGCCCCCAGTGGACCTTGGCAAACGTGGGGTGAGAACCAATAACTGTGAGTAATTAGTTTCTCCCAGTCCACATATAACAAAGTGAAGCCTAGAGAAATGATGTAACTTGCCTAAGGTTTCGCAGCCATCTGTAGATGAGCTGGGCCCTCTGGCTGCCAGGCCCGTCTGCCCTTCCAGATGGGTCTCCTGTGCTGTCTGTCTCCCTTCTCCCTCCCCGCTCCATGGAGTCCACGCTAACTGCCCTGATGACTCTTCAAGGCCAGATGCCCACTCTCCTACAGCCTCAGTCCCCTGTCCTGGTCGCTGTTACAGCTTTGAGCACGCTGCAGCCTCAGGGTCAGGGCCCAGGCCAGACTCCTTGCCCACTAGAAAGCAGAGACCGCGTCCCTGTCGGCATCAGCGGTCACTAGTGGATGACGTGCTGAGTACTTCTTTCCCTGGGAGATGTACAATGGCTAATCACCCAGGAGGCTTCTGAAAAATGAGTGTCAGAAAGTAATGCTGTCGGTGAGGACTGGGTGGAAGGCGTCCCTGGCGTCTGCAGGACAGCGCACAGGCAGGCCTTGTGCTCCTGGCGGGGCAGATGTGAATGCCGGGCTCCCGGCCGCAGGCTCTGGACAAGGCTGGCTTCTCTTCTCTGTGCGTCCACCTTCTCCTCTCTCCTGTCCATTTCTTCTTTCACAGCTTTTCTTATATTCACTGTCAGATTTTTCTGCTGTCCCGGGCCATCCCGTAGTCTGAGACACCGATTTATGACAACTTGGAAATGCAGCTTTAACAAACTGACACGCACTAAATTTCATCACCCACTGTTTAAAAACGATTGCTCCACAGCTATGTGCTGCTAGTAGTTTTAAGCCCATTTAGGAGATGCCCACAACTCTAGTAAGATTCTCTACGGTGCTACAGCTTTTCTTCTTTGATATTCAATTGTACCATCTTGTATTCATTTTTTAAAATTACTGGCTTTTTTTCTTAAAGCCATTGTCACTTGTACATCAGTGTCCTGCCGTCTTCAGAAGTTCCAATATGGAGCAGGGCAGACTTGGGCACTGTGAGTGGGCTGCTTGGTCATCACTGGGATGAATCACCTCATCTGCGTCATTATTTTAAACCTGGTGGTCACCTCTCTGCTTCCTTGGCCACTTGGTTATGGGCTTTGCGCCAATGCCCAGGTGGGATGTGGGCCTGGCTCTGGCAGCGCGTGTAGGGGAGTGGGGGATGGGTAGGCTGGCCTGTAGGATCTTCCGGGACGCAGTCAGCGGTGACTTTGTTATTCTTCTTCCTGTTCCCTGTGTGAGAGCACCGGGCAGGGATGGGGAGACCCACTAACACAGGCAGAGATCTGGCCGGATGTGCAGAAGGTCTATTCTGTGTTGGTGATGTCCACAGTGTCTTCTGGAAAACATTAAAAACATTCCATTATTACCGACTAAAGCCAAACGCTTAGTAATTGTCCCTCCTGAGCTGCTGCTTTTTAAACTGCTGCTTTCTTTGCTCTAGTGTTTGCAGTTTTTGGATTTACCAGCGTGGTGAACCTCATCATAGGACTGGAACAAGATGGCATCATCGACGGGTTCATGACGTACTATTTGAGAGAGGTATGGGACTGCTTAGTGACCAGGAGGCTTAAACCAAAGGGCCAGCAGCCCAGACCACGGGATAACAGACCCAGGCTGCTTATTTCCAGGGAAAGTGAAGCAGAAAGGTGAGATCAGAGCGTGGGAGGCAATTCTCCTCAACAGTCAGTTCTCACAGCTGCTCTCTCACTCAAGACCCACGTGCTGACATGACCGAATTCTCCCCTTTATTTGTATTTAATATAAATGAGGTACTCCAAATGAATTTAGTGTTTGTGCATCTATGTTACTACGTTAGTATCTCAGAAAGCCCAGGTCAGTCTTCAGCTTGTGAAGTACCAAAGACTGAGGCACTCAACGAAGCCATCTGGTTGTGATGACAGACACTCACCCCGCCCCACCCAAGCATACATAGCATTACAGAGCTACCTGACATCTAAGAGAGCTAGTCCTATTGTCTTATTTTAGGGTGGGCTGAATCCAGCCCCAGAGAGGTTAAGTGGCTTACTGAGGTCACCCAGGAAATAAAGAGCAGAGCTGAAAGCAGTCTTCACCTGTGTTTCAAATAACGGGGGGCACTGTGCGCAAGCTAAGAGAGGTAGGGAGACCATTTGGGAAGGCAGCGGTGGTCCAGTGAGGGACGCTGAGGGCTTGCCTGAGGCCACGACGAAGGGGAGGATTGCCTGGGTGTCTTTACAGAAATAAAATTGATAGGATTTTCCAAAAGACTAGGAGAATGAGGAATACAAAAGATGACCCTATGGTTTTGACCTGGGGGGCATGGCCATTAATGCAGAGAGGCCAGGCAGGGGCTGGTTGAGGGGAGAAGCTGATGAATTAAAGGTGTTTAGGTGAGTTCGAAGGGCCTAGGGAACACCCAGTTAGAGGTCTATCAAGCCACCAGGAGAGGACAGCTCTGGCTTTGAGAGCCAGGTGTGTAGGCATGAAATATTGAAACCATCAAATTGGACGTATTCTTCAGCCAGAGCATGTCAGAGAGGAGCAATGTGGGCCAGGCTTGGGTATAGACGTACAACTTTGGTTCTGTTTCCTCCTCCTCTGTGATTTTAATTTGATTTGATTTGTGGGAGAGATGACAGAGCAGTCCTTGCCCCAGGGGAGCACGAAGCTTGAGAGAATGCCCCGCGTGGCTGGCTAATTGACGGGCTGGTTGATCCACACGCTTCCCTGCTGTAGAAGGACCTGAGGCAGGGCAGGGAGACACCGACACAGCCAGGAGAGCACAGACATGGCAGAGGGAAGAAAGGAAAACAGGTGGTGTCAGAACAACACTAAACCCCACAAAAATTTGACAGTGATTGGCTAGGAGCTGCCTGGAAATGAAACCGCCTGCAAAAGGGAAATGTAGTTCATCATATAATCTTGTTTTCCTAAAATTAAAATTTTCCCAGGAGAGGTGTGGCTTTTCGTGGTAGTACAGTCTCTGCTAGACATTAGCTACAAGGCCTTAGTCGTGTTACCTCTAGGAGCCTCTGTTTCCTCATGTGTGAAATGGAGTCAATCCTATCCATCCCATAGGGTTATTGGGAGGGTCAAGCGAGGGCTTGGGTGTGAAGCTCTGAGCTCAGTGCCTGCCAGTCTGTGTGTGTGTGTGTGTGTGTGTGTGTGTGTGGGCAATGAGTGCTGTCCCCATACTCAGCCCAGTAAGCCATGAGATCTGCATGAATTATTAAGGTCAGCCAGTGGCTCTGGTGAGCAGGGTCTTCCCTGGCCACCCCTCTGGCCATAGCCAAGCACCTTTTGTCCCAGATTTGGCTTGGCCTCGGTGAGTTTGCCATGAAGCCCAGATTGCCTATACACCACGTACCTTTGTATCACAGTGCAGACCCGTGTTGATGCATCACAGGCCAACTGGCTAGGCCTTCTCTGGTTCCATCCTCTGTGGCCACACCCTGGTTTGGGCAGCTCCGGGGTAAAGTTATTTTTTCACATTTCTGCCAGTTTTGTAACGTTGTAGGAATAGTTTCATCCTAGCAGACTAACACAAATTCGTTCTGCTGTTTTATTTTACTCGCCGTATGGGCCTGGTGTTCTGCACTGAAATGTCTGAGTATTTAAAGTGGACTTCTTTCTGATGCTCTCCTCAGGGCGAACCGTACCTGAACACTGCCTATGGGCACATGATCTGCTACTGGGATGGCTCCGCTCACTATCTGATGTACCTGGTGATGGTGGCGGCCATAGCATGGGAGTAAGTCAGTTCACCGCTGTGTGCCTTTGCCGCCTTAGCAACTGATAAGCGGTATGTAAGGAGATGTTACGCACAGAGGCAGATGCGCACCCCCACGTGAATGGAAGCTCCGGGGGTGCAAGGCAGACACGGCCAGGTTCTCCGCGTACCACTGCCTTTTGAATACGTGCCTTGGGTTGCCCCGCAACAGCTCGGGCAGACCTTGGCTTTCTGAGTATGTTCTCTTAGAAGAACAGTCTCATTTTCAGGAATTAAAGCCAAGCACATTCCAAACTTTAATCCAAATTGCAAAATTGCAAAATTTCAAAGCTTCAGTCTCATTTTAGTCCAAAGCTTCTGTCTTTCCCCTAGTTCAGGTGTAGTTCTGAGGCCTGGGGGCCTGCGCTGAGGCTTGGTATGCGGTCCTCTCATTCCTCCTCACCTCACTCTGCAGCCGGCTCTGGGAGTGCATGTGTGTACGTGGGGTTAAAGACACTGACAGTGGCTGTTCTTTGGTTACTGGTAGCCTCTGTTGTGATGTGCTAACTTAACCCTGTGAGGCACACATGTGGGTTCTTTGGAGACCCCTGCCACAGGAACCTTTGCCTTGTACCAATCCCTGAAGTGAACGACGCTCTCTCTGCCGAATTCCTGTCTCACCTGCCCGTGATGGGACACCCACAGCTTCTTGCTGCTGGGGTCCCTGTAACCCAGGAGGTCCTCCCTCTGGGGAGGAATCTTTCATGACATCTCAAGTCCAGCTACCTTCCCAGGCCTCCATTTGTTTCTGGGTTAGAGGAAGTTATGCATTTTTCCCCATACGAGGCTGCAGTTTGACACCCATCCTGCTGCATGATGTACTCAAGGACAGCACCAGCTAATTCTTGTCTGTCCTCCCTGTGACAGTCCCAGTCATTGTGAATGGGACCCTTGGGGTTTGGTTGTATTTGGCTTGAGGGCTGGGGTGGGACAGGAAACACACAGTATTCTTCATTTCTGTTTCCCTTCAGAGAATCTTCCTTTTGAATTTTTCTCATGGCCTATTACATAGTATGGGGTTGGGTTATTGGGGTTATTAGTTGAAGGAACTTTTTCTCAACATTAAAGATTAGGGGTGTATGTCTAGTGGCTCCTTTATAGCATGGGGTACATGTCCTTTATTATTTTCACCTCTGGGGCTTTGGCCAAGATTCTGTGACCCAGGGTAAGTCCATTTAACATCCTATTACTCATACTTACAGTGATTTGAAATATGAATCCAATTTTCTTTCTTCTTCGAACTTTTTCCTTTCATGCTGTGGGTTTCATACATAATATGGAAATGCAGGAGTCCTTTGGCAGTTATGACCACGGTGTAGTTTAACAGAAGATCGGTGTAGCCAGCATAATTTCCTATTTAAAAGGACACAAAAAAGGTTCTATAGTATATCACACATGGAAATGAAGTTTGATTAGCAGGGTTCCTTGTGTTTGATTTATTACTCTTGTTTCATGTGCTTTACTAGTTTGAATAAAAATAATTTTGAGGGTCATCTTTTGCTCATAGTATTCTAAGACAAGTGCACTAAGTCAAGCTTTTTTTTGTTACAGAGAAAGTTACAGAACCATTGGCCTATATTGGGTTGGATCTATTATTATGAGCATTGTTGTTTTTGTACCAGGAAACATTGTAGGTAAGAAACTTTACCTTAAAATTCATTTTCTTTTTCTTAAACAATGGGGCTTTTTTTAAACAGAAGCTATTTTGGTGATAACAGAACCTAGAGATTCCAAGCTTACCAAAAATCTGTTTTGCAGAATTATTCTTTTTTCCCTCCTTAATCTTACCTTTTAAGCAATTTTCAGAAGTGAGCATTGAACAGTTAGATAGTCAAGTATCAGTGATTCCTGACTTTTTAGAAGGATCTAGAGGGGGTGAGTATGGTGTTTATGGCTACATTTAGTGTGCAAATATTTCTTACAACTCTTTGTATTAGATACAACTCCAGACACAATGAGAACTCCAAAAATGTACTTGCAAATTAAGATTCTTGAAGGCTGAAGTAAAAGAGCTTATTTATGCATGCAGGAAATCAGGATATTATATTAAATATAATAAAATATAAATAAAATATAATAAAATATATAAATTTAAAATACTATAGATAGGACATGGCTGTTAATACACATCTAATAGTTTTAAACTGATCTGTTTTTTTGAGGGGTCTCATTAAAAATATTGTCTGGCCTGTAACAAAATTTTAGATGACTTGAGATGGGGAGGTATTCTAAATGTTACTTGTGTCAGATGTGATTTTGGTAGACTTTTGACTTTCTCTTTCTTTCTCTCTTTTAAATAGGAAAGTATGGAACACGAATTTGCCCTGCTTTTTTTTTAAGCATACCATATACTTGTCTTCCTGTCTGGGCTGGTTTCAGAATCTACAATCAGCCATCAGAAAATTATAACTATCCCTCAAAGGTGATTTTATAAAGTTTTGATGTTAATCTGTTCTCAAACTCATAGGGCTCACTCACATCCACTGGCCACCCAACTGAACTGTGCCTCCGTGGACTGGAGCATTGGGGCATTCAATCAGTGTGACTGTTTTTATTATGTGGCATTAGTTTACATCTTAGTTAATGCAGCCGTGATGGTCTGTTTCTGTCTTGAATCCATCTGCATCCATTGGCAAGGCCATACTTTTGGGAACTTCTTGTGCCCGTGGCCACACTGGCTCTTAGGCATCAGACTGTGCACTGGTGTACAGGATGAAGTCCAGAGTGTGTGGTTTGGCTGGGGTTGTTAATGGCCTGGCTTTTGAGCACCTGGGCACCTCTTTCTGTGATTCCTATATATTTACTGTCCTGAGAGGATGCTGGGGAGATACTGCTGTTCAAGGTAGTCCATGTAGCCACAGGGTCTGATTCCCAGGAGATCCAGCCCATGGAGATGTCTTCTGAGACATCTCTCTTCCATCCACAGCCAAGGTGGTCAAGGTGAAACAATACTGGCCTGGCAGGTACTCTGTTAAGGTCTTCATTTCATAGCCAGTTTCTCTTTCTAAGTTTCTTCCTTTTATAGGTATTAGATCATGTAGCAAGATCTTTTAAGCAAGATTGATATATGAAAATATGAATTATCAGAGATAATCAGAACATGACTATTCATTTTACAAAGAGATTTACAACAGAATTCATTAAAATACATTAAAATTTACAAACACTTCATGTGCAAACATTCACATGCAGTTTATACCTGCTGTATAAACTCCAGCTGGCACACTGACAACTGGGACCCCCTTCCATCCCTTTGAGGAAGGAGGTAGCTGTTAAAAAGAAAAAACAAATAGTAACCTTACCCTGAGTCCTGGCTCCACTGCTTTTGAAGGTTCCATGTCAGCAGAGTATTTATGTCATGAGGCACGTAGAACTATTTGTTATTTTTAATGCTAAAACACAGTGATGGCCAGGACCGAACGGGCAGTGTCATATGGTGCTGACAGGAACATAAATTTAGAATTGCTCTGCAAAGCAATTTGGCAATGTTACCCATCTTAGCAAATGTAACCCTTCAACCTCATAATTCCCCTTCTAGGACCCTATTCTCAGAAAATCATCAGGGAGATGCTGCCAAAGATTTATGTACAAAGTTGTTCATTATAACATTAAGAGTAACAGTGAAAAATACCTAAATGTCCAAAGATGGGAGAACGGCTAAAGACTGATGCTTCTATATGGTATTGGTTTTAGAAGAATTTTTAATAATGTAGGAAAGTGCTTATAATATAGGTAGATATTGAGGGCAAAAAGAATATAGAATTATTTATATACAAAGTCCTAATTTTGTGAATACAGATTATGCAGATTATGTGTGTGTATGTGTATGCATATAAGTGTGTGTACATGTAAATATATTCATTTATATATATTACTGGAAAAGTATACCACCCCACCAAGTGGGGTGGTGGGCTTATGGTTTACATTTCTATTTTTCAAATGAGTGTATGTTTATAATCATGAAGATGTTATTTTAAGAAAAAATATGGACTCACAGAGCTAAAGGGCCCCTTCAAGAACATCTGGACTGGTCTCTGCATTTCACAGGGGAGGAAACTGAGACGTGAGGGAGGGAATGAGCTTCCTAAAGTTCCACGGCCAGCACTTCATTATACAAACTATGAATCTTCAAAATTCTGTCTTCCCTCGTCATAGCATTTCATGTTTCAGATTTCAGATTCTCGTTTGGCACTTGGGGCCTGCTCTTTAGTTACAAACTCTACTTTAGGTTGTTCAAGAAGCCCAAGCAAAGGACCTGCTGAGAAGACCCTTTGATTTAATGTTGGTCGTGTGTCTCCTCCTGGCAACTGGATTTTGCCTGTTCAGAGGCTTGGTAAGCATAACAGATCGAAGTAACATAACGTTATTATATTATTAATACTTCCAAATGGGAAATACCTGAAAATGTTTTTGCTTTTTATCAGACTTCTTAGCAAATTAACATGCTGTTCTTCTCAGTAGAGCCTGGAGCCGTGGACCTGCTCTTCTGCCCCCAAGGGGCAGCTCCTCCGGGGCTGTTTTCTACCTCCTCCTCCTGGTCCTTAGATCAAGCTCTACTCAAAAGGATCTTCCTTCCCCTATTTTAGGGCAACTGAGAAATTAGCCATGAGAGTCACATGCTTTTGAGTCCTTTGATGTTTCTGATTTAAATGTGATTATCTGATTTAAATGTGACTGCTAAGGGTGATACCTGATGCAACTGTGGCACAGAACATCCCTGTGTTCTCAGGAGCAGGGTTGGTGGGGTTGAGGAGGGGGCACTCGATCCACAGTTCACACCTATGTAGGGTCGTGTGACTTCCTCCCTGGCAAGAGTAGTGTGGACTAAATTATGCCCAGCTTTGGAGTCTTTATATTGATGTGACTGAAATACATGAAGGGAACGTGGGAATGTCATTTTCTTTATTTGTCCTTTACCAATTTTATAGTGTAGAGGTTAAGAAAAAGACCCACAGGCCTTGGAGTTGGAATCCTGGCCATTTACTAGCTGTGTGGCCTTGGAAAAATTACTTAACCTCTTTGACCCCCCCGTTTTCTCCTCTGTAAAATAATAGTACCTACCTTACAGTATTGTTTTGAAGATTAAATAATACGCATCAAACACTTGGTAGAGGACCTAAAACATACTAAGTGCTCGATAAATGACTGCTGTTACTATTTTTACTGATCAGTGATCCTTCACAATGCCACAGTTTCATGATTTATTCTTGGTAGAAATGAATTGGAGGAGCTCAGAATTATATGGTCAATTATATTCAGCTTCAGTGACAATTACTATTCTAAGCCTGCGGAGTTGCACAGCAGTTGGGGAGTGGAGTGAAAAGTGGAAGCTGCCGTAGCTAATTTATGGTTTTGGGGTCCTTGGGCTGTATCTAAGGGGCCTGTGCAGCTGGCTGGGTTCAGGGCAAGAAGCTGTTGTTAAGAGTTGTCCTTTGGGGCCCATTTTTACCAACTCAACCACTGGCCCACGTTCATACGTTATCTAGGTGGGACATTTATGGCCAAGGACATGAGGAATGGTGCCTGAGGGGGAAAGTGACTCAGAGGGGACCTAGCAATGTGCCAAAGGGACAATTGTCTATTTGTGGCCTAGAGTCTACACCACCATGACTAAATCTGCTCTGCTCTCTTACAAAGTGGACACTGGAGGTGGCTTCAGACAAGAGGGCCCTGCTTTCAAATCATTATCCTTTACTGACCCCAAAGGCCATACACTGTGAGGCACTGGAGAGACAAGGATGCTATTTTTAAATCTTACGAAGCATAGTAAGATAAATTTGGTGTAGAAATATACTTTTCTTCCTGTAGGGAATAGCTGGCTAGTTATTTCCAGGAAAAATGAAACTGGGAATCTAAAGCAGGCTGTGCTTTGGCTTAGCCAAACCTAGATACTTAAAACTCTGAATATTCGAAAGGTACCCAAGAATAGAGCATTAGTTTCCATTTCCTGCTCCGTGATTAACCTCTGCTTAACCTCTTTGTAGTCAATCTGCAGAATATTTATTTCCTTTCTTTCCCTTTCATTGATGAGCTTCTAGAATGCACAGTTTTTGTTAAATGGCAAAGCACCTTGTGACTAAACCTGGCGTATTTAGTCTTATCAACAAACCTAAGAACCAGATGTGACCGTATTTTTACAATGACTTCATTTTGTCCGTAGATTGCTTTGGATTGCCCGTCTGAGCTCTGCCGATTATATACACAACTCCAAGAGCCCTACCTGAAGGATCCTGCTGCTTATCCTAAAATTCAGGTCAAGTATTAATAGTTATGAAGACTAAGATTTTTCTAAAGTTCATTTTCTCCATTTAAAAATGGGAAGGTATGGTTCCATGTAGGAAATGGGAATTAACATTTTCAAAGATGAAAATGTTGATGTTTTTTGTACTTGTTAGGCCGTTAACTGCTCATTTGCTGATGATGTGATTTCTCTGTTCAATACAGATGCTGGCGTATATGTTCTATTCTGTCCCTTACTTTGTGATTGCGCTTTACGGCTTAGTGGTTCCTGGATGTTCCTGGATGCCTGATGTCACACTGATACACGCTGGAGGTCTAGCTCAGGTACTAAGAATATCCTCTGTTGAGAAAGTTTACTTGTCATCTGTCATTGGTGAATACATGAAGAGCATCTTTGCTGTGTTTTAGAGGAGATAGTTGTCACCTTTTATGTTCCTTAGAAGACACTTCTGCAAATACATTTCATTTAAATCTCACAGTAACTATCCAGTAGGTGTGTGATCCACTGAGGTTAAATGATTTGCCCAGGGTCACGCACCCAGCAAGTGATGCTGTTGTTTAGAGGGCTGTTTCCCTGTCACTGAACACCATGGCTACTAAAACATGATTGAGAAGTGTCATCTTTGAGATGTTTATCTAAATTTAAGATTTTAGAAGTCCATTATACTGTGCTATGCAGAACCAGGGAAACTGGTTTTAAAACAGTTCTATTCCTGAAAAGCAGAGCCTATCACTTGATCCCTCCCCCGGCACCTAGCCAAGTCCCTGGCCTAGCTTAGGTGTTCAGTGAAAGCTTACCACATTGAACTGAACATGAAATTATCTATGGAAAACTTCACACATAACACAAAGCACACTTTTAAATAACATAGCAATTAGCAAAACAAATTGACCTTCTGAACAAGGAAGAAAATTAAGTAATTTTATCTTTTTTTCTTACTAGAAATAAAAAACAGTTGAATTTATCTTTAAAAACATTATCTTTTCCTTGGTCTTTTCAAGCAGGCCTAAAAATGAGGTTCATCCAGAAACTCTAGGCACACACAGTCAACTATACTCATGGTATAGTAACCATGATGGCAAAAAGACATAACTAGAATTTACAGGGTTGAGAAGCAGTTATAGTATTTAAAGGTTAAATCCTTCCAGTTTGAGGTACTTCTTAATTATAAAATTAGAACATTAGTATGTAACAAGGTTGATGCAGCATCCAGAAGTAATGGTTCCTGTCTTTTCCTTGAGTGACTAGAGAGAAGAGCAATTTATCTCCCTTCACTGGTCGCTCTTCCTTCGCGGATTTCTAAATACCTAATTCCTCAGGCCTCAGTTTGGGTCTTTATTTCCGTATCTTTCAGTACCAAGGATAGGCTGATGACTTCCAATTTCTACCCTCAGCCCAAACTGCTCCCAGACTCCTGTATTTAATTCCAAACTCTATCTTTTTACTTGGCTGTCTCACTAGCATCTCCGATTTAATGTGAAAAATAGGACTTATGATATTCCCCACAACTTCTCTTCCAGTTTTTCATTATCTCTGTAAATGGCCCAGTTGCATCCAGCAGCTCAAGCCAAAATGGTGGAGTAATTCTTTTTTTATCTTGAGGCAGAGTCTTGCTCTGTCACTCCAGCTAGAATGCAGCGGTGTCATCGTAGCTCACTGCAACCTCAAACTCCTGAGCTCAAGCCATCCCCCTGCCTCAGCCTCCTGTGTAGCTGGGACTACAGGCACGCACCACCACACCCGGCTAATTTTTCTATTTTTTTGTAGAGATGGGGTCTTGATCTTACTCAGGTTGGTCTTGAACTTCTGAACTCAAGCGATCCTCCTCCCCCAGCCTCCCAGAGTGCTGGGATTCCAGGTGTGAGCCACTGTACTGGGCCAAAAAGATGGAGTAATTCTCTACATCTTCCACTCCCTCACCCTCTACATCTAGACCATCACTAATTTTTTCCCCCAGCTCCACTGCCACTAGACTAGTCCAAGTTCTCATTACCTTACTTTATGCCAGGCAAACCAGGTTAAATGTTTTACTTACCTGTTTTTGTAAGGATAGGCTATGTGCTCTCCTGCAGTAACAAATACTCAATGGCTTAACACAATGAAATTTTATTTTTTGCTTGTGCAAAGATGATATGGGATATTTTCAAGGGCCAGGCCTGGCACCAGCTCAGCTGAGAGGGAGGCTGGTAAATGTGGTCTTCCTGTGTGCCTCTGAAGAATAAACAGCGTGACGAACACATAGTATTATCTTTGCCAGTTTAAAAAAAAAAGTCTCCATTTAAAGATGAGGAAGCTGAGGCTCAGGGCATCCTAAGTTACTTGCCTGAGATCGCAGTTACTAAATGGCAGAATAGGGACATGAAATCCTGTCTGACTCCTAAGTCCATATTCTTGTCCTGTTGTTAATATTTTCTCCCACCCCATGAAAACAATTAGCTGTGGCACAGAGTCCTACGGTCCAAAGATAGACTTGCACATGGCACTGAGGAGTTGGAGAACCTCAGGAGGCAGTGACACCTGAGCTGGACTCTGAGGGCCAAGTCGGGGCTTTATCAGGCTGAGCCTCTGCAGGAAGCAATGCAAGGCAGCACTTAGGCGTGGGAGTGTGCAGCAGACCTGCGGGCAGAGTAAGCCTTAGCTTTTGTTTTCTTGACCTGGTTCCCCTGCCTTATTCTCCTCTATCTTCCAGGACAGAGGGCCTCACACCCACTTCACTCTTGCTAGCCCTTTCTTCAAAGAATTAGATTGCTCAGAGTTTGACAGCTATTCATTACCTGTGTGCTTTGCTTGTGGTCAGGCCTTCTCTGCCTGCCATGCGCCTTGGTCTGCCCAGTACCAGTCCCCACTGCAGAAAGGCTGGGTGTCATCAGCTAGGAGGCTAGCTGAAGAGGCCAGATGTTGGACCTGGTCAAATCTCAGGAGACAACTGGGGAATGAGGCAGGAAAACCGAGGCAAAGGCCTAATCATGTGGATAGAGTCAACAGTCAGGAGGCTTAAGAAGTAATTGTTTCAGGGAAAAATTTTTGGGTGTGTGAGTCTGTAGCAGTAAGACTAAGCCCAGGGTAACCTGTTGGTGAGACTTAAGCTTGCAGATGGGCACTTGTGACTCTAGCTGGGTGGTTTTGGGAAGGGCAGTGTGGACTATAGAGAAATTGGCAACAGCAGGGGCAGCTTTAGCTAAACCTCAGGCCTTGCAGGAACCCTTGGGTTTATCCATCACAGCCCAGTTTAAAAAGACAGCCTGAAGCCCCTCTCTCTTACTGGTGAGTGCCAAGACTCACAGCCTGAGGCTAAGGACCAGATCCTCTCAATGCCAGAAGAATGTTTCTCCCAACCTAGCAGGTGAAGGGTGGCATAATTCAAGAATTATGTGTCTAACATTCCCATTGCTCTTGGCTGGACTTTAATATCTACCTACTTGTTATGTGTAGGCTAAGGAAAAGTTAGAAATCATGCCACAACAAAACAATGCATACTATTGGAATGATGAATTACAGTTATGTGATTTGGTTTACACTTAGCTAATACTTGGTTATGAAATGGATTCTCACCTCAGGGGGGTACCTGATACATTCCTCATAAAAAGCACTCTCTGTAATCTTGATCAGCACCCTTGCTTGCTGAAACTGCCATTCCTAATTCAGAAGCCTTATGCATTCACGATCCCAACTAATTTACTAAAACCTGCTTTTATTTAAAGATTAGTGAACTCCCAAGTCTACGCAATTTAACAATAACAAAAACAACAAAAAAAACCAACCTTTGAAAAGTTCTACATCTGTATAGATCAATGTTGGGTAGTTATTGGGTCCTTGATTTCAGACCATGTAGGAATCTGCCAAATCTGCTGCCTTCGGAAATCAAAAAGATCAATTCAAAAGTAAAAGAAAATTGAATAAAATAAAACCATTTTAGACCAAAGAGTTCCTTTGGGGACTTATTTATAACCCAACAAACTTTTCATGTAAAATGCTTAACACAGGATTAAAGCTGCAAGTTTAATTTGAAATGCAATATAGGCTGCTTAGATCTACTTATTAGCATTTCCTATCAATTGGTATTTTCTATGCTAAAATATCACTGAAAATGAAAAAAAAAAAAATCAGAGCCACTATAGTTAACATGGTTAAGAGCATAAGGTCTGGAGGCAGACTGGCTCCAATGTGAGCCTGTCACTAATTAGCAGTGACCTGGTTACTTTACCTCACTGATCCTGTTTCTTCTTCTGTGACGTGAGGATAGTACCTTTCTCAGAGTTGCTGTGAGAGTTCAATGAGGTCATACACGGGAAGGCTTAGAACAGTGCTTGGCACATAATAGTTGTGTAAACTCTTTGTTGCTGTTACCATTATTGATAGAAGATTCCCAGCGAGAATTTGGAAAAATGCCTTATGTTGCTCAATCTGTAGACAAATTAACTAAGCTATGTGTATAATTGCCAAAAAACCCCAAAGAAACTGGGAGAAAGCTTTGGGACAGATTCAGAAAGGGTTTGGCGCGGAGCCACCGAAGCAGGATCAGTTCCACTGCAGTGAGGCGATACCCCTTCCCACTGGCTGCCCTCAGACTTTCTAACTCCCTGCCTCTGCAGGGCCCCTGGTCTGGAGGCTTACGTGTGGATAATCTGGTTGTAAAGAGTTGACTCTACTGAAAGTAAATTTCCCAGGTTTTATTTCCTTTATGAAGACCTTTAAGAAATACCTGAGAGTAAAGGTTTAGGAAGAACACGGAAAATTGGGATCCTGATGCAAATCCCATTCTACTAATTTGCTTCTGGCGTGATTTATTACTAAAACATCTTTATTTAGTATTACAATTAGACTTTGGGTTTAGCATCTTGAGGTGCTTATCCTTTTGTGGAGACATTGACAAATGGTCAAGAAGGGTGTCTAAAGACAAAGAGCCCAGGTTTTTAGCAAAGTAGAGCGCCAGATCACAAATAGGTGTTTCAGCTGAGTTTTGTATTTGTGTCTATGGAATAGCCCTAAGTGCTTGGCACTAAGAATATCACAAATATCAACTCACTGAACCTTCACAACAACCTATGAGGTAGGTTCCATTATTATCCATGTTTACAGATGAGGAAGCCAGGGGGTTACAGCTCTTGCCCAGGGGCATACTGCTGGTGTGTGGTGGAGATGCGGTTTGATTCTGGTGATCTGGTTCCAGAGTCCATGTTCTGAACCACTATACTATGCTGCTCAGAAAACCCTAGGAAAAGATAGCGCAGTTCTGGATCAGCAGCTCACACTGTATTAGCCAAATAGCGTATCCTAGCTATTGTCCCAGTGGTCACATTAGTTTTTGCTTATAACATTAACACTGGCACATAAACTCAGTTCTTCCTTCTGGAGCTAGGATTGTGATTTTTAGTCATCCTTTCCAGACTGTTTCTGTAAATAAAAGAAAACAGAACTATTAAAATTTAAGCTTTGTTTACTTTTATTGTCTTTTCATTCCAATCATCCATTCTAAAAAAAAATCAGAGTATATCTCTTAATTACTTCTGTAAGGGGAAAGATGATTTAGAATGTAATAGAAAAATTATTAGGAACTCAACCTCACATCACTAAATTTTGGAGATTTCTGGGATCCACATGTTAATTCAGCAGCACGGAGTTCGTGGAGCCAGCTGACTCCAGAATAGCGTGCAGGCTGAGCTCTTCAGGTCCTTCACAGGGAGCTCTCCTGCTGCTGGAAACATCACCCAGCAGATATTGTGCGGCCCTTTATCAGCTGTGTGCTTACGAAGGGAACCCTTCTCAGGTGAGACTGAGGTTTTCTGAAACTTCAGAACCCTGAACATTTAACACCACATGCCTTGGGAGGAAACTATGGCTGGGTGCTCAGTTGGCTGGAGGTATGGCAACCATTACACCTGTTAGAACTATGAGCAGTACTGGGAGCTGCAGATAACTGGCCTCAGAGTTCTTCTCTCATATACAAACACCTCTTTTGATTAGGAATGTAATAATCTTTGCCCTTGTTAAATAATTCCCAATAAAAAGGCTTACAAAATAGGTACAAAAATAGAGAAATGCTTTGTAGACTTTTTTTTTTTTTTCTCGAGACACGGTCTTGCTCTGTTGCCCTGGACAGAGTACAGTGGCATCATCGTAGCTCACTGCAATTTCAAACTCCTGGGCTCAAGTGATCCTCCTGCCTCAGTCTCCTGAGTAGCTGGGACTACAGGCGTGCACCACTACGCCTGGCTAATTTTTCTTTTTCTTTGTAGATTTTTTTGTAGAGACAGGGTCTCACTCTTGCTCAGGCTGGTCTCAAAACTCTTGAGCTCAAGCGATCCTCCTGCCTCAGCCTCCCAGAGTGCGAGGATTACAGGCATGAGCCACCACACCTGGCCTTGTAGATCCTTTTTGTATTTTGACAGTCACAAGACCACTGTTGTCGAACGTTTATTGAGCTCTAACAATGCGATAGGTGCCACACAAAACATCACACACAGTACCTGCCCAGTGGGCTTACAATCTAATCTAAGGACATGAATCATTTTTAAGTGTTGTCATGACTTTGCTGTTCATGATAATGAGGTATTAACTGCACTGTAGTGCAGGAAAAGAGCCTATGGAATCACTGACTTCTGATGCAGGCTTCCCTATGCAAGTAGGCACAACTGCTCTTATTTCTTATTCTCTTAAAGTATGGTTGGCATTTTCCCACATTTTGTGATTTCATGATGTCTAGAAGTGTCCATAAAGGTAGAGCCATCAAACCCATATTTCTGAAAACCAGGGTTGAAATTTAGCTTTTAGTCCAGAAGAAAAGTTAGGCTATATATGTAGAAAAACACTATCATTCAAAATAGGCCCTAAGGAAAAATAGTGAGGGGGGGCCAATGTCCTGTTCAGAGTTCCTAGAATTTCCACAGTAGCAGCTTCTCAGGGCACCCTGGCAAATGCCCTTAACTCTCAAGGTCTTTTGTCTTGGGTGCCCGGAGATGCACACGTTTGGCACCTGCCTAGGGGATGTGTGTCCGAGGGCAGAGCCCTCTCAGTGCCTCATGGATCACAGTGCAGACAATTCACATGTTGGTCCTTGGCAACAAACCACATTAATTTTTATCTCCAGAGAGTAGCAAAAATGTACCGAAGTATATCTCTAGAATACATCAGTAATTTGTAAAAATGCAGCCCATTAAAATATCTGCCGCTGATAAAAATTCATAAAGATGCCACTTATAAAAGCTTGTCCTTTTCTTGTAATGGGTAAAGTGAAGTGGTAACACTTTTATCTGTTAACCACTTAGCAGAATAAATTGATTTCATATGGAAGGAAATATAAAATAACTTACGTATTTAAAGCAAATTATTTAGTTCTTCATTCTTGTTACTTCTGTGCCTTCTCTAGATTGCAGTATCTTCTGTCTCTTCACTTTGATCCTGATGCATTAGTAATTTACTACTGATCACGTTTAGATTCCCAATCCTGTTGTCATGTGTATCTTGAATTTCAGCAAGAAATGAAAATGCAGACGCTGGGGCTGCATTTTGTAATGATACAAGCTTCCTGAGGAAATCCTCTCAAAGGAGCTTCTAATCCTGCCGTGGCCTGTAGGACCCTTTCTTACACAGTTTTCCTCTATGCTTATGAAAAGTATAAAAAAAGACCAATGGGCACATTCTAATTGTGTGTTCTGAACAAGTTTACAAGCATAGAGGGAGGCTGTTTAGCAAACTCAGATTATGCTGGCAAGTCCTACTTCCAAGTAAATTATAATTTGATTTGAAAAGTTTGCCTGCATGTATATTTGTCATTTTATCCATACTCCTACCTCCGCCCAAGTTGGTAATAGCCTTATCTTAAGAACAGTGCTTAGTATTTTTTAAGTTGCATAAAAAACAAAACATATACAGCGAAAGGGCTTTGAGTTCTTGTTCCAAGGAGTGGCTGAAAGACTGATAAAGGAAGCTGAGGTCTCCAGTGCTTCTCTTTAAAGAGTTTGTTATGCTAAAAATATTTTAGCTTTTTTAAACTCTGTACTTTCTTCATTTTTACTGGACACAATTTGTGAGCCACAACTGAGTCTCTATGTAGGATCTCCAGAATGCAAATCGGAACAAAACTGAGATTTTATTCAGATTTTTCTGTTAGATTGAGCCATTAACGTTTGGTAAGGAACACTGGATGGGTTATAAAAGACAAAACTAGCATGACAAAACCACACTAAAGAATGTACACTTTATTTGAACAGTTATATCAAGAATGGCCCTAAATTTAACGAAAGAGTACACTTAATGAAAAACTATCATGTTAAAGACTATGGATCGTTTAACGGTATTCTGCCTGCAGGTAAGACTGGTTTTGAGGGCACAGAAACATGGTCTGAATGAACCATTCAGAACTCATCGTGCATCCAGCTAAACACAAATTTCATGCTTACCAATTTTTTTTTTAATGCAACAGGCTCAGTTTTCTCACATTGGTGCTTCTCTTCATGCTAGAACTGCTTATGTCTACAGAGTCCCTGAAGAAGCGAAAATCCTTTTTCTAGCATTAAACATAGCGTATGGAGTTCTTCCTCAACTCTTGGCCTATCGTTGTATCTACAAACCAGAGTTCTTCGTAAAAACAAAAGCAGACGAAAAGGTGGAATAAAAATATTACTTCATGTTCTTCCTCTCTAGATTTGTGACTCTTGTTATACTGGTACTGATATTTTGTCCCATTTATCCTCTTCCCATATACGAATACTTAAGAATACATGAATTCTTGCTCTGCACTAATATGTGTGAGGTACATTGTATTGTGTGGGTAAATTTTCTTTTTTGAAGGAAAATTGAAGTTGTTGAGAAAGTTTGTTTAAAGAAATCTATTTGAAATTATTTGCAAATAAACCTAACCATTTATCTCAATATTCTGTTTGACATAATAAATGTGTGAAAAATTGCAATTTAGTGCCTACAGTAGTGAGCTTAGAAATCAAAGTATTAAAAAATGAATATGGTCTGTGCATATTAAAAATTCAAAATAGTGAACATAGGTTGGAAAAATAACTCTTTGCATATAAGATATATATGATTCATTATCAACCTCAATATAAAAGGCAAGTCATCAGAATATTTTAAAATGTTTGAAAAGTGTTTTCCCAAAGAAAGTATATTATTTGCTACTGTTTTAAAAATTGCTTTTACTAAATTTTTTTGTGTGAATATAGGAGGGATGATAACTTTATCTCTGCCCTTAATGAACACTTGTTTTATTGGTAGCTAGAAATATTTTTCTTGTATTTCTGTATATATTTTTAATAAAATTATTTTTGGCCTTTATGAAGATAATTTTTGTTAACTTTGAAACATTTTATATATGCATATAAAATGGCTTTTTCTTCAAGAAAATCTGTTATGTTTGAATTCAAAATGTCATCTACATTCTCCTTATGTTTTAGTGTGAGCGATGAAGAGGACTTTTGATGAATTAATTAAACTTCATTAATTATACAATAAATTAAAATGTTCAAAATTAAAAAGTACCTTTTAAGAAAAAAGAACTGGATTGGTAGCCCTCCTATCTTTTTATGAACGTTTCCTATTTGGAATCTAGTGAGTATACTAAAGAAAATATTTGCTACATGAGAGAAACAAACCGAAACTATAGCTGCCTCCGCAGTGTGCCACGGAGTGGTAAGTGAATTGGTGCTTTCATACCCTCAGCTGCCGTCCTCACTGTCATCATCATTAATGGCCCCAGGCTTTTAGATCTGCTCACATTTTCTCTTCATGTTATTTGTTAGCTCTTCAAGATAAGAAAACCAAAAGAAAATGGGATACAAATCAAGGCATGGATAATACCAGGATGTCAACCTAGGGTCCACTGGGCCGGTAGATACGCGTGTGCAAGCAAATCACACAGTCGGCTCCCCAACTCCCCCGCCCTCCGGTGTTTTCAAATAACCTAAAACCCAGAGAGTGTTTTTTTAAAAAAAAAAGTAATAAAGAAAAAGAAAACCCTCACCTGCACTTGATTCTATTGTCAACTTGCTGTTAACAGTTTTGCTTTAATATATGAATTACATTAATACCTCACGTTACATATATGAAGCCAAATTACACTAACTTAGTTGTTTACAACCTCAAATCTTACTCCCAGTACACATTCCAATAAATTTATTCTGTAAAAACAATACATTTTTTTGTTTTTCATTTTTTTACAGTAAACTTTTCAACTACAAACCTCGAATACGCGAAAGATGTTCCAAAGACAAGCATAACAGGATTGATAAAACTCAAACTGACTAAATGTGTTCTCACAATATAAGCTGGCATAAAAATAAATAAAACTCTCTATTATCACAAT